>BJCG01002252.1:0-59506 GCA_005406145.1 Prunus yedoensis
GGCCCATCCAGGACCACCTCATGGTTCAGACCAAAAAAAAAAAAAAACAATGTCATTAATAATCAACTAAGCTAGTTTTTATTTTCCAAATTTACCCTTATTAAATGAAATATTTAATTTAAATATATTGACTTCCCTAATTTCTTCAATTTAAAAATATTTTCTCTCTCCATCTCACTCTCAATCCTTTGCAGCGCCCCACAACCCTTCTTCTACCTCCCCACTTCTCCCCAAAACAAACACTAATACCCAGCAATGACCCATGACCAATACCCAAACAAGCATATGACAGAAACCCACTTCCTCTCCCCCTCATTACCACCAAACAACATCTCCCTCATCCCTACCCAATAGCCCCCCACCGTCCACAGATTTCCCCCACCTGACCTCCTTCGCTTTCTCTGTTGTTTGTAATTGAACAATTTTTTATTTTATTTCTCAAATCTCACCACCAAAGCACTATTTTCTATTTTTATTTGGTTTTGTTTATTAAAAAAAAAGTGTTGAACTTCCATGATTTGGAAAGCAAAGGGTCTGTAGAGGTTAGAGAGAGACAATTTAATGTGCGAGAGAGAGAGGTTGGGCTGTGTCGTGGGTGGGTGTGGTGGCTTGGGATCAAGCTGTGATGATTTTTGACTTTTTAGTTTTTGTCAAGGCCATATATGGAAATACAATTTAATGTTTTTTTAAAATTAAAAACATTGTTTTGAGTGAGAGAGAAGTGCTATATGTCACTAGGAAATTGGAGAAGGTTGCTAGCATTCTCCTAAAAATAATTAACATTTTAAAAATCTAAAAAAGATAAATTAAAATTTTAGTGTAAGAATAAAAAAAAAAGGGCAATCAAGCTTAAATAAAAAATAAAAACTATTTGTAAGTCCCCCGAGACCTCCCTTTGGCTCTCTTTCTATGATACCGGCTGGCCTACAACTTGCCAACACTTTCATACCCTTCAAATCACATAAAATCAATACAGAGCAAAAGCAATTAAAAATTTTCACTTGAGAAGTTTGTCAGTGCAATATTTGCATTACTCCAACAGTTAAACGTTCCAAACATAACCAAATTTGCACCCCAACACTACGTATAATTATGAGCGAATTTCACTTAGACCCCGAAAGACGTTCGGCATTATTACGGTCAGACCCCCCAGATTTGATTTATTCCACTTACACCCCTATTTTTATTCCAAAAAAAAGAAAACAAACAAACTCCAAAAATCGTAAAACCCTACCTACCAATCAATTCTATAAAATAAGTGAAACTTTTTATCCAAAACATACAACCCAAGCTACAAATCCAATCCAGTCTCCTTTTATCAGATAAAATTCCAAGAGTTTTAGGTGTTTGTTAAAACAAGTAATATAGGGGGTCTGACTATAATAAATCAAACATGTGGGGTTCATTGTAATTATGCCAAACCTCAAGGGGTCTAAATGAAATGCTCCATATAATTATAGTCAACTTTCGATTAAACTACCTAATTGTTTACTTCTCTTTTTTGTCATTATTAATTTAGATATACAATATCCTAAGTCATGTGTACCAGCAGGTTTTGGGAGGCATGCTTCGTTCTGAAAATAGGTACTGATGAATGGTTGTCAATTCAGAAAGTAAAATATGGGCATACCAGAAGGCGAGGATAGAATCATGTCTGTTTTGAGGTTGAGTTTTGATAATTTGAAATCAGCATCTTTAAAACATTGTTTTGCATATTGCTCAATATTTACGAAAGATTTTAAAATTGAAAGGAGAAGTTGGTCCAACTCTGGATGGCTGAAGGATTGCTCCACTCTTCAAGTAATCAAGAGATGGAAGATATAGGGACTGAATATTTTAATATTCTATTGCAAAACTCCTTTTTTCAAGATTTAGAATGGATAAAGATGGAGTTGTTATCACATGCAAGATGCACGACCTTGTGCATGATCTGGCAGAACTAGTGTCAAAATCTGTTGGGAAATTGCGGTCCTTATTTTCAAATGGTGAAGGCCTTAGCAATAGCTTGTCAAGTTTTAATTCTTTACGAGTGTTGGATTTATACTTCGCTAAAATTGAGGAGTTGCCAAGTTCCATTGGCAGGATGAAACACTTGAGATATCTGAATGTTTCTAGAACAAGAATTAATGAACTTCCAAAATCTATTGGCAAGCTTTACAATCTGCAGACGTTAAGAATGTATGCTAACAGGGAATCTTAAAAGGTTTCCCAAGGAAATGGAAAATTTGATCAACTTGAGGCATGTTTATTTCAACTACAATAGGGAAGTTCCATTTGGGATGAGACGATTGACTCATCTGCAAACATTACGTTACTTTAATTTGGATAAGGAAAGGAATCATGTAATTGACAAGTTGGGTGGCTTAAACCAATTAAAAGGTGAACTAACTATCAGATCTTTGGAACATGTGAGAGACAAAGACGAAGCGAAGAAATCAAATTTAGCAGGGAAAGCAAATATACGAAAGTTGACATTACACTGGGGGTATTCTGGGGAGAGAAACAACAAGGAGAATGATGTTGATGTAATAGAAGGCCTCCAACCGAACCCTGAGTTAGAAATCTTAAATATTGAACACTTCATGGGTGGTAAATTAGCATCATGGATGATGAGTGGATTGTTGCTACTCAATTTGAAAGAGATCTCGTTATACAACTGCAGGGAATGTGAAGAAGTCCCTCTACTCGGTCATTTGCCACATCTTAGGCATGTTAAATTTGAACGTATGGATAAGCTTAAATGTGTGGGAGCTGAGTTTTATGGTTATAACCATGTTCACGGTGGTGCGGCTTTGTTTCCATCATTGAAAAACGTTAGTTTTTAATGTTTGCCCAGCTCTAATTGAATGGAAGGAAGTGGATGTGATTACGTCAGCATTGGTGTTTCCCTGCCTTGAGGAGTTGACACTTTTGAATTGCGAGGAATTGAGAAATACTCCAAGTCATTTTCCATCTCTCCAGAAGTTGGAGATACAATATATTGCCCAAGTCATGGCAATAGAAAATATATGCAGTCAACTAACCACTCTCACTCACCTCAAAATTCGTGGAGCCACAGAGCTTACTCATCTGCCAATAGGATGCTGGAAAACAACCAGAATCTTCGGGTGCTGCATATTGCTTATTGTGAAAAGCTTAGCCATTTACCTGATGAGCTACACACACTCCGTCTTCTTGAGGAGTTGACTCTAGAGAATTGTCCTAGTCTAGAGTTCATTCCAATTACCACCCAGAGCCAGGGCATGCCATGTCTCCGCAAATTGAAGATTGAGAATTGTGAGAAATTATCAAGCTGCCGAGTGGGTTGGAATATTGCACCTCTCTTCAGGAATTGGATATTGAAAATTGTCAAAATTTGAGGTATTTACCGGTTGATGGGTTACAGACCCTCGTCTCTCTTAAGGAGTTGACTCTATTTGACTGTCCTAGTATAGAGTTCATTCCAATTACCACCCAGAGCCAGAGCATGCCATGTCTCCGCAAATTGAAGATTCAGAATTGTGAGAAATTATCAAGCTGGCCTAATGGGTTGGAATATTGCACCTCTCTTCAGGAATTGCGTATTGAAAATTGTCAAAATTTGAGGCATTTACCGGTTGATGCGCTACACAACCACATCTCTCTTGAGGAGCTGCACATAGAGGATTGCACTAATCTAGAAGCTATTCCCAGTTTAGACAACCTCACATCCCTCCGTGAGTTGTCTATTTGGGGTTGTGATGGGCTCACAAGTCTACCGAGTGGGGCTACAATCCTGCACATCTCTTAAGAAATTGACAATCGGAAAAATTCCACAATTTGATCTCGCTGGCAGATGTCGATGTGTCCAGGTTGCAGTCTCTTTTCTATTTACAAATATCGGATTGTCGGAAATTAAAATATTTGCCAACGGGGCTACGCTCTCTGACGAGTTTGGAAAGAATGATAATCGGTAAGTTTTGGGAGGAGATCGATTCTTTCCCTGCTTTTGAGCTTCATCACAAATCCGAGAGTTAGATATCACAGGGTGGCCTAAGCTCAAGTCTCTGCCTCAAGAAATTCAACACTTGACTACTTGTTTAGAAGAATTGATTATAGATTCTTTCGACAGCATGGAGGCTCTTCCAGAATGGTTGGGTACCTTTCATCTCTTATCTCCCTGGATATCCGGGATTGTAAGAATTTGATGTATCTGCCTACCGTTGAAGTTATGCAAAGCCTCACCAAATTAGAAACGCTATTGATTAGTGGATGTCCCCATCTAGCGGAAAGATGTGCCAAGGAGAGTGGCCCAGAATGGCACAAGATTTCTCACATCCCAAGAATACAAGGTAATTAATACTCTGATCAAATCAAATCATTAATTAATTGTTTGTTCAATTCCCTTCTCTCACTTTTCTTTTTACGGGTTTAACTACCACAGTTGACGGAATTGGAATCTTCAAGTGATGATTCGGAGTAGCTCACTATTCATGTTTTTCATGAATGTGCCTTCGGGGAGTAGCTGCAACTTTCACATTGAAGCACAAAGTGAGCCTCTTCTTAATTTTTTTTTGCAGAGCTTTATACTTCCTATGTTGCTTACTCATGGCATCTATCATCATGTCATCAATTGGAATAATTTGCCTACTTTCAGAAGGCTTTTACTCTAATCAGAAGCACAAGTGCTGAGAAACATTAGGTGAAAACTTTTTCCATCCAGGTACTTCTGTTTCCCATTCCTTAGATATTAGGTGACCCAAATTCATGAGAAATATCTTAATATTGAATTATGACATTCATCCAGGTACTTCTGTTTCCCATTCGCTAAAAATCATTTTTCATATTGAATTAGCCGAATATATATTGCACAGGGGTTAGCTTAGTTGTTTCACTGATGGCATCTAATATTGTTTTCAATTTGCCACAGTTTGTGGTTTTCAGAAGGATCTTACTCAATTGGAAGAACAAGTGATGCGCAAAAGGGCAAACTTAGTGCAGGTACTTCAGTTCAGTTCCCATTCCCCTGCATCACTATTTATTCATTTCTTGGAGATAAATGCTGGAAGAAAAAAAAAGTACTGTATTTGATGAGAATTACGCTAATCATTATATCATACATTCCCATCTAATCATAACATCACTTTACTAGCATGGAGAATACAATTATTCTTAGAAATCATTTTCCTATTTATATATAACATCTCCTAAATTAATTTCATTACACTTTCTATCAATGAAGTACCTGCTCTGTATAAATATTTGTTTGACTGCATTAGAGTCATGCGTAGCGACTAACTGAAAAGTTTCCACAACAATAGATGTGTTATCAATGATATCAAACCTTAACACTTGCATACCTACTGTCATCACTTGAAACTCTTTCCTTTTCTTCCATTTTGTATTCTTCTTTGCCGTTTTTGTTTTTCATTCTTCTTTATCAGCAGTTAAAGTGTTTCATATATTTTCAAAGCTTCAATTACCATGGTCTCTTTATGTGGAAACTTACAGAGAAAGTACTACCATTGAAAGCTTCAAACACCAGTTACAGTTTCCAGTTTAATTTATTGTCTGTTTTGCTAAAATGAATCAATGAACAAGTTCTAGATCATATCACATATTAATTCCATATTAATTCATTATTCTAGGATTCTACTTGCTAATTAAATCTAGGTTCATATTGATGTTCAATTTTCTGGTGCTGCCAATCGTATGTTAGTGTAGACTGTTCTTGGCACTCTATAAAGTAAGCAAGAGAAGTGTTTGGCCCCAGAAAATTATTCCTGTTGTTTCAATAAGAATTCTTATTGGTGAATTGAGGTTAACCTCTGCTCAAGCTTTAATAGATTCCTTTTTTTTCAATAAGAATTTGGTTGGCAACCTTTTGTAAATTGTTTGCTTCATCTATGAATCTGCAACATTTGTTATATGCTTCCTACCACTGGATGCACCTCTCTTTCCTCACTTTGTATCAATTGTGTGAAGAATCCGAGTTATTTATGAGATAACCTACACACAGTAATGTCTCTTCAGAATTTGATGATACTCTTTTGCAGATTTGGGGCTAGCATCCATTTGAAGTGTAAACAATCCTTAGAAGTTGTTTATAAAAATTTGATGAACTGGAGGGTTTACTGGGGTAATGAGGGAAACCTTGAAGCTTTCAGTGAACTATCTATTTGTATTGAGAATCTGAAGAAATCTACCAGCAGTGGAAGCCCTGAAAATTCCCCAAAATGAAAAGATTGCACCGAGAAGAGCCAGAGTCATGTGTACGTTTCTTTCTCAAATCGGAATTTATGATTTGCTTCTTCTCCTGTCTCACTTTCATTTATCGTTAATTAACTTATTGGCCATTAAGTTTGTTGTCTACTGCAACACAAAGAAGAAGAAGAAGAAGATGATGATATTCCAACTCTGATCAGTAGTTGTTTGGTTTTAATTGCTTCGTTGAGGAACTATAAATACAACATTGTGTTTTCACAATCTTTGTGGAATAACACTTAAGATTGTTGAGGAAATTAGGTTTGTTAGTCTGGAAGACAACCTAATACATAGAGAACAGGCAAGACCAGTTCAACTCTTGCATGATTTTGTTCAATTTTTGGGATCTGCAAACAGAAGCTTTTAGTCCTTAGTTTCACAAAATGGCCTTGTTTTGTTGCTGGTGTTTATGTGGCCAAGGTGTCATTGCAACATCTGTAATCCTCTGTTTCATATTTTAATTTTTCTCTCTTTTCCAGGCAAGGAGATACATGGCATAATGCAGCCCATAATGCAAGGTTTCAGCTATGTATGGCATATCAGTTGTCGATGGTGATTAACTTTTTACCTTCAGTATCTTATAGTACACTAAAATAATAATCATGATACATGTAGCTAAGCAAATCACTATTTCTGGAACGTGTTGATTTATTTTCCTTTTTCCCGTTTCTACAGTTAAGTGTCCTCTGTTATTTGATAGCATGTCATTTTTACTTATGCTGTTGCAGAATCAGGTAACAGAGGTCTTCAGTTATAAGCTGTTTACCATCATTTTAAAAGTTGAAGGCAATTTTGAACGTTTATTGCTAAGTTTATCTTGGTGTTATATTGACCAGGCAGAGTCGAGACTGAAGAAGAAACTCATGCATGCGATGTGCGTGTGATCTAGACTTATTGTTTTGGACAATATGGTAAGCTACTATCGCTTTAGTTGTCTTCTTGACACTCATTAATGAATAGAGTTATATTCTTATTTATGAGATAACCTACACACAATCATGTCTCTTCAGGATTTGATGATACTGTTTTGCAGATTTGGGGCTAGCATCCATTTGAAGTGTAAACAGCCTTAGAAGTTGTTTATAACAATTTGATGAACTGGAGGATCTACTCGGACTGATGAAGGAACCTTGCAGCAGTCGATGAACTATCTATTTGTGTGCGAGAGAATCTTGAACTATCTACCTGCAGTGGAAGCTCTGAAATTGTCCCAAAACGAAAAGATGCACTGTGGAGAGCTGCCCTAGTGGCAAAGGTTTTCTCATATTTCCAAGACTCAAGTTCCTTAGCAACAATTTTCTCACTGACTTTTAGTTGAATATATATTAGTGTTTAGTTTTTGGTGCCATTACAGCATCACTGCTTTCCTGTTTCATGGTTTAATAATCCTCTCCTTTCAAGCAAGACGATGGTGAAACAGTACTGATCCTTTGGCTTGGGTGACTTCAACAATTATGAATGAAAATCAAGTGGAATGTTGCTCTTCTTCACTCTACCTGCAGGTGTCTGTCTTCATAATGCTAAAAAGTAGGGACAACGGATTCATTTTTAGTATGACATTGTATCGGAAGAATCCACACAAGTCTATTTTGGGTGGAAGGTTGTTCTGCACGGTTTCTTGCTAACTTGTTCTAGGTTTAATATTTGACCAGGCGAGTCAGCATTCAAGAAGAAATTCATGAATGCGCTATGTGTGCCACTGCCATGCATGTTTTTGTCTCATGAAATTTTAATTTGCACAAATTGGTAAGCTATAATCCCTTTCATTTCACACCTAATATTTTCTTGTTATCAATTTACTGGAGTTGTATTCTAATGAGTTTGCATCACAGGGAAACTTCTTATGGTGCAGCATAATCGGAAAATACTTTACTTGGAGGGCGTTTATCATGAAGAAAGCTCTTCCTATGAAGTCCAAAGACCTATCTCTTACAAATAAGATAGTTTAGTCTTTTTAAAGCACGAATGATAGCAGAAGTTTATAAAAAGCTTGTGAGTTTAGAATGTATTTGGGGTTCCTTGTTGAGAAATGGGATGAGAGAGATAAATTTAGAGTGATTCTAAGAACATTCTTTGTCGTTGTAATGATCTTCTACTTTTTGATTTAGTGGATTATGAAAGCAGTCACCGTGGCCGTAGACCAATTATGGTGACCACGTCATTTTGAGTTTATATCTGCTTTCGTTTATCTCTTTCTTACTTTTCCCATTTGGTTTGCAACAATGGACTAGAGAGCCGAAGGCACACAAAGTCCGTAATCCCATTTGCGTCCTATTGACCACTTCAAATGTGAGTGAGAGACTAGAATATGAGTGAATCCAAGCCAAAAGATTTAACAAACTGCAACTTGCAATTTTCAAATTTTTTATATGTTCATGGTACACCACATGGTTGGTATACCATCCAATACACATAGGATATGTTGAATTATTCTCCACTTACCACATTGTCTTTTATGCCTTGTGGCTAGCTGCATTGCAAATATTTCACATGTCCTATATCAATTGGATGGTACACTAGCCATGTAGTTTACCCGGAACACAAGACATGAGATGAGAGAGGGTTAATGATTGATGGTGTGCCAACGAAAGAATGGGGAGTTTAAGCAAGCAGAGTATAATTAGATGAGTGCATAAAGTGAAGTCTTATTAGTGAGTGTTCCACTTTAATGTTCTTTTCTTCTGCTTTTCCTTTTACTTTGTTATTCTTCGGTTTCTGCTGCTTTGTCATTTGTTGTCCATTTGTGGCTTGGTGCTTTTTGCGTTCTGGGGAGAGATTATGAGAATTGTGCATATTGGAGACCAAGTAATGATGAATCGGCATTTTCGGAGCTGTGCATCTCCTCTTCTTCTTTTCCTTTAACTGAATGTAATTAAGTTTAATGATGATTTAAGTGAAAGAAGTGTTATAATATAAGATTTTTTTATTAAAATAATCAAAAATCAAAAATTCGAGGCGGGTTTGGGAGGTAGCCTCTCGACAGAGATGGAATGGTATTGCCATATTTGGTCTGTTACCACCACTATTTACACATGGCATAATAAAAGACAAGGCATCACAAGTAAAAAAATTTCAAAAAGAGGAATGGTGCTACTTAAATTGAAAGTGTAGGCTCCATTAATTAGTTCTATAAACACTTTAGGAGTATGTGAGAAAATTCCCTCATTTTCTCTAATTTTGGGGAAAAAATTTGAGTTGCCAATGAAGTTTAGGCTAGTGGAAAAAAAACCCTCGACTTACAAATTAATGGTCTCATGTTCGAACCCCATGGCACCATGAAACCTTGACAGTGTGTGCGAGAAAACTGCCCTCTCCCCATATCGCTTTTTATAAAAAAAAAATTTAAAAGAAGTTTTGGACTACGTACACATAAAACTCAGCTTTCAAAGTGGGGCTCCAAGCTTACAACTGCATGTAGGCTGTCTTGGTAGGTCTAGTCAAGTTTCAGTCCGACTCGAATACTATCCACCCAACTCTATTCCCAATCCAGAATTTGGCCCATTTCTATACATGCGTTGGGGCAGGATTTTAAATCCAAAACTCAAACTACCGGAAAGGCTAGAATGAGGAGGTTGAGTGAGGAGCTTATTTGAGGAGGTGAAATCTCACCATCACAACAAAAAACAAAGTACATGGGGGGGGTGCATTGGGGGGTCCACACCCCTTTGATGGTGAGATGAGCCTCCTCAAGTAAGCTCCTCACTCTACCTCCTCATTATAGAAGCTCCCCTCAAACTACCGGTTGGCTAAGCAGCGTTGGACAGGGTCCAAGCGGATAAAAACCAATCTAATTTTATCTCAAAACACCATTAATAGTTTATTTTAATTCACCTGGTGCATATTCCTTTCCTCTCTTTTTTTGTCAAAGTTAGGAAAGGAAAAGGGGGAATTCACACACACACGTAACCCAATGGGGACTTGAACTCAGGACCTCTTGTGAGTATGCCAAAGGCTTGAGCTAATCCACTAACACCTCATTGATAACCTCTTGCATACTCAAAATAGGAGAATATGCGAGAGACATAAAGCCATAAGGATTACATATAAAAAAAGAACAAGATATTATTCTATATGACAATATTTCAAAGCTACATAGTAAACAATGTGATGAGAGACTAGAATATGAGTGAATCCAAGCCAAACAGATTTAACAAACTGCAATTTGCAATTTTCAATTAGAAGGAAAGTGCATGGCAAGTATCAAGTCAGTTTATTTAACCTTTTTGTTTGTTTGGTTGTTTATTTATTTATTTATTATTTCTAGATTGTTTAAAATTAGTGCTCATAACACTTTGCTTAGGTCCTCAATTTACTAATCGTTCCGTGCGTAGGTCCTCAACCACCTACTCTTTGCTTTAACTAATTAACAATTCTTAATCCATTTGAATTCGGACACAAAAAGGATTAAACAATGACTGCATTACTTACCATGCACCCGTCCTCCCTAATTTCAAATTGGTAAATGCAAATTGCATTATATAAGTCATGTACGTGGAATGGGATTAATATTCCTCAATTATTATTAGGGGCTCTATTATTATATAGTGTGAGTGAGGATTGAAACTTGAAGAAGTTGTTCTTCGCATGTCCCACAACACAAATATTCTTCATGGCCTGGCAATTCCCAAATCAATGCAATCTAAAGACAACAACGCCTCCATGATTGCATCTATAAAAATAAAAGGGATTGTCGCCACTGGGGGTGGGGGTGGTTGTGGTGGGCGGGCGGTTGAGGACAAGTGGGTGGTTGTTGCGTTTATCTTTTTCTTCAATTTTGAGTTTTTTATTTATAAATAATTTGATTCAAAGTTAACAATGTTTTGTGGCATGTTAAGTGAGGACACATGCATGTCAACAAAATAAAAAGGAAATAGGTGGGAACAGGAGAAATGGAAACAGGAAAATTGAACTCATAGAAAGAGAGGGAGAGATGGAAGTGACGGAAGGAAGAAGAAGATGGGAAAATAAATAAAAAAATGAAGGCGTTCGGAGAGATGAGATATGGGGAGAATAAAAATTATAAAAGAAAGAAAAAGAGGGGTTGGTTTGGGGGCATTTTTGTCAAACAAAGTAGGGTAAATATTTAGATATGCTCGTATATGCTCATATTATTATTCTTCTCCAATATGGAGGTATTTATACAAGTACAAAGATGTGTTAACCCTAAATAAAATAGAAAATTATCTAAATTACAATAGGAAGTAAATCTCTATTACAATAGGACTAGATAATAATTGGTAAGTAACCAAAATTCTAATGAAATAAGGAACCAAAACGCCAACAATTTTCAGATTCACATGCATGCTCTCCTATCTTTTATTTTATAATATTTATTATTTAGAGTAACTATTACTAATTATATAAAGGGTAGGGAAAAGAGTCTTTGGTTAGTGAGAAAGATTCTATCCATATATATTATTAAATTACTATTGTAAATATTTTATTATGGGAAAGATTATCCTTTTATATTTATTACATTATTACTATTCATGGGTCAACTACAATAAAATTTATTATATTTAAATTATTAGACACAATAATGGTGACTAATTTGGTTAAGAGGGTTGACCACCCATAATTGTCACCAAAATATATTAGTTACTTAAAAAAATGTGACTATTGCTTCCTTTCGTAGAGGGAGAAATTTTTATATGCTCTGGGTACACTATGTAGTGTTGTATCTAATACACATAGGATATGTGAAATTATTCTCCAACTTACCATATTACTTTTTATGACACGTTGCTAGCTGCATTGGAAATATTTCACATGTTCTATGTCAATTGGATGGTACATCAGTCACGTAATTTACCCGGAACACCCATTAGAGTAGACATGAGATGAGAGAGGGTTAGTGATTGATGGTGTGCCAACAAAAGAATGGGGAGTTTAAGCAATTAGCAAGCAAAGTATAATTAGATGAGTGCATAATGTGAAGTCTTATTAGTGAGTGTTCCACTTTAATGTCTTTTCTCTTTTTCCTTTTACTTTGTTATTCTTCGGTTCTGCTGCTTTGTCATTTGTTGTCATTTGTGGCTTGGTGCTTTTGCTTTCTGGGGAAGAGATTATGAGAATGTGCATATTGGAGACCAAGTAATGATGAAACGGCATTTTCGGAGCTGTGCATCTCCTCTTCTTCTAGCCGCACTACCCACACCCCTCTTCCTTCTCTCTCCCTATTTCTCCCTCCAGATTTGGGTTTTTTATTTTCCCTGTTTTCACAAGGGAAATGTGCCATAACAAGTTGCTGACAAGAGAAAATGTAGTAAGAGTAGCATTATTGAAAAATAAAAATAAAATTTGTAGATAGATTGTAAAGCTCTAGATGTAACAATTATTAGAGATATGCTAAAATGATAATTGATTTCCGATACTCGAGGTATTTTCTATGCCCCAAGTGGCCATGTTCTAAAATGATAATTATTTGAGATTTTTTTTTTTTTTTTTTTTCCATTTGATGTTGGTGAGAGATAATAAGAGTAGGCGATGTCTGGTGCCGAGTCCATGTCCATGGATAAAGAGAAACAGAGAAAAACATAAAAACATGAATTTGATTTTTTTTTTTTTAGTTTATCTTTTAAAAAAACTAATAATACACACTTCTCAGCCAAAAAATTAAAAATAAATTTCATAATGTCAAAATAAGATTTTCGCAGCTTTAAGGCCTAGAGAATGTCACAAGGAGTTTCTAGGAATTTTCTGTGTATTTTTGAATTTTAGTGCATTTATTGTAAATTTTAGAAGTTTAATCAAATGGAAGTGATTGACATGAGGAAGCTGGCTGAAAGGCGCAACATCGGTATTTCTAACGGTGTCCTTCTACAACAGCGGCACGTGTCATATCTTTGTATTATTTATTTTAAAAATTCATAACAACTTTAAATTAAAAATGAGAAAAATACACACCCAAAAAAAAAAGAAGGTATGTTGTCCTTACGACAAGGTCTTTGATTTTTGAGATCTAAAAATTACGATACCACAAAGAGTTCATGGTAACCATTGGATCAAAGAAACAAGAGTGTTAGGTTGAGAAAATTAAATTAAGTTTTGGTTTGGTTGGAAACAAACTTGATTGTTTGTCACTTTGAGTTTTTGTAAGTTCAAATACAGATTTTTAAAGCTTGGATGAAGAGAATGTCACAAAGGAGTTCCTACCAAATTTCGGTGTTGTAATTTTCAGATTTATAATGTATTTATTAAGATTTTGAAGTGTAAATCATAAAAAAATAATAATGTATTTATTATGAATTTTCATGCCAAAACTACCCTCTTATTTTCACTAATAACACAAAATACCCCTGCGTTTGTGTGTGGTGTGCCTCCTCGCTGGGATTGGGGTTCATGCTGTAAGATCTGAAAATATTATAATGAATAATTGTTATTGAATGATTGTGTATACAATGATATATCGGCATAGGATGTATCGCCTGATTAAATATCAAAATGGTAGAGCCCAGCAAGACTTTGAAGTCTCCTCCTGAGAGTTAAAGAAGAAGCTATATAACTCCTCTGCCTGTCTCTGCTTGCTATTGCTGTCTTGTATTGCAAATCTGCATTCATCATCTCCTTCTCCTTCTACCTACGAGAGAAGCTCTTTGTCTGTGCGTCTTCACACCATCTTCAGTCTCTTCTTCTCGTTTCTTAATTAATTAACTAGCATTAATATGATCTGCTGTTTGTCTTGCGCAGGGTTACACAAGGAAACTAAGATATGGCAGTAGAATCTGTGCTTACTTTTGCGGCCGAGGGAATACTGACGAAGCTGTCTTCCCTTGCTGCTCAAGAAATCGGTCTTGCCTGGGGATTCAAAGCTGAACTAAACAGGCTTCGCAAAACACTGTCCACCATTGAAGGTTACTAGCTGACGTTGCCCAGAAACCACAAGGTCGGAGCAAGTCCGTAGAAGATTGGGTGACGAATCTTCAACGCCTAGCTCAAGATGCAGATGATTCTTGGATGATTCAACTATGAACTTCTCCGGCGCAAAGTAGAAATCCGAAATCATAGGAAGAAAAAGGTACTTAACTTCTTTTCACTCTCCAATCCGGTTGCATTCCGCCTTAAAATTGCACATAAAATTCAGAAGATCAATGCATCCTTGGCGGATCTCAAGAGTGAAGCATCTGTCGTTGGACTCGTTTCCAAAGAAAAATATGCAACCCCTCAAAGAATTAGAGAGGACCGAGAAACCAACGCATTCATTGGTAAAGATGAAATCATCATTGGAAGGAAGGACGCTGTGTCAGACATAGTTACAACATTGACCAACTCCAACCATGAATCAAGAAAATCTGTCGGTTATGCGATTGCGGGAATGCCAGGACTGGGAAAGACAACTTTGGCCAAGTCAGTGTACAATGAAGGTGCTATCGATGAGTATTTCAACAAAAAATGTGGGTGTGTGTATCAAACACTTTCAAACGTCAATTCAATTTTAACTGCGATGTTAGAATTACTCTCAGACAATGTACGGACACGTCAGCAAGCATTGATTACAGACCTCCGAGAAAGTTGAGAAGGAGAAAAATACTTGCTGGTACTTGATGATGTTTGGAATGAAGATCAGAGAAATGGGAACGTTTGATGAGCTGTTTGTCAAAGTTGAATTCTGCTCCAGGAAGCAAATTATTGTCACTACCCGCAGTGGCATAGTTGCATCACTCACAGAAACACTTCGCGGCCTAAATTGGACCGTCTATCAACAGATGATGTTGTTCCATATATTGAAACATGCAGCTTGCTCAGATGGTAGTTCTGATTTAAAGAGTATTGATGGGAGATTGCTGAAAAATGTGATGGTCTACCATTGATGGCAAAGTACACGTACTGTATATACATTATATTTTTCTCTCTCTTTTTTCCTTCTGATACAAGCATTGCTTACAGCAGCATTTTTTATATATTTAAAATTTCATAGATTGTTGGATGAGTTCTTGGCATTTAGGGATCATATCATGAATGAGTTACTTTGAATATTGCATTGATGCATTTCATGTAGAAGAAATAACAAGGTCTGAAAGCTGAAAGAAGAGAATAGTTTCATGTCATCATGCCCATCACAATCTCTTTCTTCACGATCACTTTATTAAATAGAAATCAACAAAATGTTCCAGAAGCATTTGCACTAGTACCCCACCGGAAAAAGCCCTTTAGGATTCCAACTCTTGGCTCAATTTTAGCGTCCAATTGTCTACAAAAGTGGATTATAGAAACTAATCCAGCCAATTGGAGATTAATTACACACTAAAAAAACTTAATACAAGTATTCTTTTTTTTTCTTTTCCTTCTAAAGAAAGAAAAACAAATTTTGGGCAACAAGTAGCATGATTAAGTGCAATAACTAACAGACATAATGGTTCGCACAAAACCAAAGAACTAACAGTCAAAGGGGCAAGACTGTCATTTGAATATTAGATTAAAACGAGTTACAAATTATAGCAATGCAACTCAAAATATATAGTTGGTGTGTCATTTTGCACATATTATGTCACACTTTTCCCCTTTTACTAGTTTTTATGTGTCAGATTTCATAAAGTTCGTCAAAAAATTTGTTAAATCTTTGGGTCTATTTTTTTTTCCTCACATGGATGCCAGGTTGGCATCACATAGACGTAGACAAAATATTTACATTTTCACTTTGCCCCTTAATACTTACATTCACTTTTCACCTCACCCAATTCCGTTAAGTCCATTAAGCATGCGAACATGGTGCAAGCCTAATAAAAATAGGGGTCTTAGATCTAGGTCCAAAACGATTAGCTGTCATTGGTCTAGTCCTCGTGTTTTTGGTTTTAGATGTAGGTTCTTTGACATTTATTACTTTTTTGTTGTGTCGATTTTACCCTTTAAGGTAAATAAGGAAAACACATTGAAAATCTAACTTAATGCATCATTTCCTTGAAATTGAATTCCAAATTTTGAATTTTGAATTTTTTTCCTTGATAATATTCCTAATATATAGATAAAATACAATTAATAAATAAAAAATAAAGACTCACATATTATACCAAGCGATCAGACAAGCACCCACAGTAAATTATGTACCTGACATATAGGTAAATAATGTTAATACATACAGGTATATATGTACCTGCCTTATAGGTAAGTGTTTTTTCTTGAGTTTTCTTAAGCAGTTTTTTCTGGAGGTTCATATTTATATACATACGTACATGTCTTCCATGTACTAGTTTTTTTTTTTTTTTTTCCAAAGAAATTTGTATGGATTTTTATCTCAGTTGAGTTTAAAGATCCATACCAAGATATTATATGAGTTCAATTAGCTGGGCTAGAGGGTATAACTACCTAGACTAGAGGTAATATAGGGATTTAATTACTTGGACCATAGGTAATTTATGGGTTTAATTACCTGCATACTGCATACTGCATACGAGGTGTATGCATAGGTACCTTACCTATTGTTAAGGTATGAAGTTTTTATGAACTTTTATTACAAATTTTGATGTCGGTATACCTTGGGAAATTTCAGAATTCAATAAATAGATTTGCAATTAAATTCAATCAATATGATAATTAATATCCTACAAATCAATAACTTACCAGTTTTAGGAATTCATAATTTACCTTATTTATGTTTTAGGTGCATAACTGGAACAAAAAAAAAAAAAAAACAAAAAGTAAATATCAATAAATTGAAATAGGCATGTAATCTTATATGGTGCAAAAGTCAAAGGACTTGGATCAACAACAATTTCTGCGTGGATGCACCCAAAATCTCTCCTCATAGTTGGACTTATGCCAAATTTTCTAATAAAAATATGGGAATGCTAGCAATTTTTGCACCTTCTCCCTTCTTGTCATAACATGTGTCACTTTATTTACACTTAAAACAATGTCATTAATAATCAACTAAGCTAGTTTTTGCTTTCCAAATTTACCCTTATTATATGAAATATTAATTTAAATATATTGACTTCCCTAATTTCTTTCAATTTAAAAAATATTTTTCTCCCTCCATCTCACTCTCAATCCTCTCTCTATCCTTTGCAGCACCCCACAACCCTTCTCTACCTCCCCACTTCTCCCCAAAAAAAACGCTAATACCCAGCAATGATCCATGACCAATACCCAACAAGCATATGAAAGAAACCCACTTCCTCTCCCCCTCATTACCACCAAACAACATCTCCCTCATCCCTACCCAACAGCCCCCCACCGTCCACAAATTTCCCTCACCTGACCTCCTTTGCTTTCTCTGTTGTTTGTAATTGAACAATTTTTTATTTTATTCTCCATATCTCACAACCAAAGCCACTATTTTCTATTTTTATTTGGTTTTGTTTATAATCAAAAAAGTGTTTGAACTTTCATGATGGAAGCCAAAGGGTCTATAGAGGTTAGAGAGAGACAAAAATCTTGGATTTTTTTTTTCTCATCTCACAAATGAGAGAGAGAGAGAGAGAGAGAGAGAGAGAGGTTGGGCTGTGTCGTGGGTGGGTAGGGTGGCTTGGTATCGAGCTGTGATGATTTTTGACTTTTTAGTTTCTGTCAAGGTCATATATGGAAATATAATTTAATGTTTTTTCAAAATTAAAACATTGTTTTGAGTCAGAGAGAAGTGCTACATGTCATTAGGAAAGAGAGAATGTTGCTAGCATTCTCCTAAAAATATTTAACATTTTAAAAATCTAAAATAGATAATTTAAAATTTTAGTGTAAGAATAAAAAAAAATCAATAAAGCTTAATTAAAAATAAAAACTATTTGTAAGTACCCCGAGACCTCCCTCTGGCTCTCTTTCTATGATACCGGCCGGCCTACCACTTGCCAACAACGGCGGACCCATGAATTTTTATAGGGCTAGGCTAAATAATTTTTTTTTAGAGGAGATATATTATAAGCTTTTTTTCTCATGAAACAAAAATGTAAATAAAATTTTATAAATCAAACAAAGTCACATTACAAGCAAATATAACTCAAAAAAGTACAAAATATAAATAAATACCAAATTAAACATGTTGGCACTAAAACTGAACAGATAGAGATGAGTGCAACTTACAAGTGAGATGGACGATCGAGAGATCGATTGAGTGTTCTAAGGTAGATTCTTCCTGTCTTCGGATGATGATCCTGAATAGAAGGAAGCCAAGACTCGTAAGGTCTATGGAACCGGTGTGGAACCAGCCTAAGACCCTCCGATGCCAAAGTAAGTATGTTTTCTAAGAGCTTTTGCTGTTGACTATATAGAAGTATAAAAGTCAAGCTGAAAAGTCTTACCCTTGTATTGTAGTGAAGGAGCCTATTTATAAGGGGCATTTTGTATGCTTTTAGTGCTCATTTCCGATGTGGGACTCGTGGGAGGGCCCTATGAGGTTGACACGAGTATTTAGATATTTCTGGCGGGTGCTTTGAGGCCGATTCTGTAGAATCGGTAGGGGATACCGATTGTAGGCTGCGTTGGGCCTGTAGCGCCTGTATGTGGCTTTGAGACAATGCCATCGGTAGTCGATGCCGATTGTTCGAGGCTTGGGTACTTGGGTTTGCTGAAGTGATCCACGTGTCGTTGTATGAGTGGAGGGTCAGATATGGTACAAACAAAACACATTGTCCAACTTCAAAAAAATATGTTTGATTGCAAAAAAAATTTAAAGAGCTTACCTAGTGAAGTGGAACCCTTCTCTCTTTGAGTGTATCACAATCTTTGATTATTGAATCTGAATCAATATCCATAGAAAGCTCTTGCTCTCTGTGGGTGTAGCCCAATATCAGTACGATTAGAATAGGTCAAGTTAGTAGAGCATTAGCGTGAGTTCTACTTCTAATCAAATTTATATAGGTTTGGATTGATGTTTATTATTTCTTATATACTTTAGGAATGAGCTTATTTTAAATAAAGCTATTATTTACTTTACTTAAATTGGGCTATTATTAGTTTATTATATTTATTTGGTGTAGTGGACTAATATTTATTGGAGTAGAAATAAACTTAACTATATTTAATATTTAAAAATCTTCCCCTAGGCTGGAGCCCACTCCAGCCTAGTAATAGATCCGCCCTTGCTTGCCAACACTTTCATTCCCTTCAAATCACATAAAATCAATAAAGAGCAAAAGCAATTAAAATTTTTAAAAAGAAAGAAAGCACATGCACAAGAAAAAAAAAACAAAAAAACAAAGCAAGTCAGCCTCAAAGAAAACTTTGCTTGTCTCAAAACCCACCAAACTCTTTTATTGTGGCTATACCAAAACCAACTAACAGCCATATGGCTTAATTGAGCCACACTCTTTTATTGTGGCCATATTTGATTTATTCCACTTACACCCCTAATTTTAATAGATGTTAACTCACACTAAAAGTAAAAGGCTAAAACTGTCATTTAAATCGTAAAAACCTAAATATAAGATTAAAACTAAAGAAAAAAAAATTAAAGCCAAGTCATCCCAAAGCCACCAACCCAGCATCCAAAGCCACCAACACCTCTCTCTTCCATGGGCATCGAGGCAAGCCCACCCTCATCAACAGGCTGATTGAGCGATTTTGCCCAAACCAACCTTAAATTTCCTCAATGAATCCAGACGAACAAAAACGATTTTTATGAGTACCTTAATTTTGAGTAAGCTGTTATATTTATTGAGTACCTTAATTTTGAAACTTTTTGCCCAAAACATACAACCCAAGCTACAAATCCAATCAAGTCTCCTTTTATCAGACAAAATTCCAAGAGTTTTGGGTGTTTGCTAAAACAAGTAATATAGGGGGTGTGACTATAATAAATCAAACATGTGGGTTCTCACTGCCATTATGCCAAACCTCAAGGGGTCTAAATGAAATGCTCCCTACAATTATAGTCAAATTTTGATTAAACTACCTAATTGTTTACTTTGATCATTAGTAAAATTAGATGTACACATATCCTAACTCAAGTATACCAACAGGTTTTGGGGGGCATGCTGCGTTCTAAAAACAGTATAGATGAATGGCGGTCAATTCAAGAAAGTGAAATATGGAAATTACCAGAAGATGATGATAGAATCATGTCAGTTTTGAAGTTGAGTTTTGATAATTTGAAATCACCATCTTTAAAACATTGTTTTGCATATTGCTCAATATTTAAGAAAGATTTTGAAATTGAAAGGGAGAACTTGGTCCAACTCTGGATGGCTGAAGGATTGCTCCACCCTTCAAGGGATCTAGAGATGGAAGATATTGGAAATGATTATTTTAATATTCTATTGCAAAACTCCTTTTTTCAAGATGTTACAATGGATATAGATGGAGTTGTTATCACATGCAAGATGCACGATCTTGTGCATGATCTTGCAAAACTAATGTCAAAATCTGATAGAGAAGACAAACTTGACATTCGACATATGGCACAGACTCCTTCTACCATACCACAAGGAATTTCAGAAACAAATGTTGGGAAATTGCGGTCCCTATTTTCAAATGGTGAAGGCCTTAGCAATAGCTTGTCAAGTTTTAATGCTTTACGTGTGTTGAATTTATACAAGGCTAATATTGAGGAGTTGCCTAGTTCAATTGGCAGGTTGAAACACTTGAGGTATTTGGATGTTTCTGGAACAAGAATCAAAGAACTTCCAAAATCTATTGGCAAGCTTTATAATCTGCAGACGTTAAGAATGCGTGCTACAAGGAAACTTAGAAGGTTTCCAAAGGAAATGGAAAATTTGATCAACTTGAGGCATGTTTATTTCGACTATGATAGGAAAATTCCATTTGGGATGAGACGATTGACTCGTCTGCAAACATTACGTTACTTTAATTTGGATAAGGAAAGGAATCATGGAATTGACGAGTTGGGTGGCTTAAACCAATTAAAAGGTGAACTAACTATCAGATCTTTGGAACATGTGAGAGACAAAGACGAAGCGAAGAAATCAAATTTAGCAGGGAAAGCAAATATGCGAAAGTTGACATTCCACTGGGGGTATGACAGGGAGAGAAACAAGGAGAGTGATGTAGATGTACTAGAAGGCCTCCAACCGAACCCAGAGTTAGAAATCTTAAATATTGAAAACTTCATGGGTGGTAAATTAGCATCATGGATGATGAGTGGTTTGTTGCTACTCAATTTGAAAGAGATCTCGTTATCCAACTGCCTCGAATGTGAAGAAGTCCCTCCACTCGGCCATTTGCCACATCTTAGGCATGTTAAATTTGAAGATATGTATAAGCTTAAATGTGTGGGAGTTGAGTTTTATGGTTATAACCATGTTTACGGTGGTGTGGCTTTGTTTCCATCATTGAAAAAGTTAGTTTTCGATTATTGCCCAGCTCTAATTGAATGGAAGGAAGTGGATGTGATTACGCCAGCATCGGTGTTTCCCTGCCTTGAGGAGTTGACTCTTTCGAATTGCAGCCAATTGAGAAATGCTCCAGTCGTTTTCCATCTCTCCAGAAGTTGAACATATATATTATTGACCAGGTCATGGCAATAGAAAATATATGCAGTCAACTAACCACTCTCACTCACCTCAATATTGATGAAGCCACAGAGCTTACTCGTCTGCCAGTAGGGATGCTGGAAAAGAACCAGAATCTTCGGTCGCTGTATATTGCCGATTGCAAAAAGCTTAGCCATTTACCTGATGAGCTACACACACTCCGTCTTCTTGAGGAGTTGACTCTAAAGAATTGTCGTAGTCTAGAGTTCATTCCAATTACCACCCAGAGACAGAGCATGCCACGTCTCCGCAAATTGATGATTCTGAATTGTGAGAAATTATCAAGCTGGCCGAGTGGGTTGGAATATTGCACATCTCTTCAGGAATTGGATATTGAAAATTGTCAAAATTTGAGGCATTTTCCGGTTGATGGGCTACACACACTCCGTCTTCTTGAGGAGTTGACTCTAAAGAATTGTCGTAGTCTAGAGTTCATTCCAATTACCACCCAGAGACAGAGCATGCCACGTCTCCGCAAATTGATGATTCTGAATTGTGCGAATTATCAAGTTGGCCGAGTGGGTTGGAATATTGCACCTCTCTGCAGGAATTGGATATTGAAAATTGTCAAAATTTGAGGCATTTTCCGGTTGATGGGCTACAGACCCTCGTCTCTCTTGAGGAGTTGACTCTAATTAACTGTCCTAGTCTAGAGTTCATTCCAATTACCACCCAGAGCCAGGGCATGCCATGTCTCCGCAAATTGATGATTCAGAATTGTGGGAAATTATCAAGCTGGCCGAGCGGGTTGGAATATTGCACCTCTCTTCAGGAATTGAATATTCAAAATTGTCAAAATTTGAGGCATTTACCGGTTGATGGGCTACAGACCCTCGTCTCTCTTGAGGAGTTGACTCTAATTGACTGTCCTAGTCTAGAGTTCATTCCAATTACCACCCAGAGCCAGAGCATGCCATGTCTCCGCAAATTGATGATTCAGAATTGTGAGAAATTATCAAGCTGGCCGAGTGGGTTGGAATATTGCACCTCTCTTCAGGAATTGGATATTCAAAATTGTCAAAATTTGAGGCATTTACCGGTGGATGGGCTACAAACCCTCGTCTCTCTTGAGGAGCTGTACATAAGGGATTGCACTAATCTAGAAGCTATTCCCAGTTTAGACAACCTCACATCCCTCCGTGAGTTGTTTATTTGGGGTTGTGATGGACTCACAAGTCTACCGAGGGGGATTCAATCCTGCACATCTCTTAACCGCTTGACAATCAGAGAATGCCACAATTTGATCTCTCTGGCAGATGTCGATGTGTCCAGGTTGCAGTCTCTTTTCTATTTAGAAATATATGATTGTTGGAAATTAAATAATTTGCCAACGGGGCTACGCTCTCTGACGAGTTTGGAAAGGATGAAATCGGTAAGTTTTGGGAGGATCTCGATTCTTTCCCTGCTTTTGAGCTTCCATCACAAATCCGAGTGTTAGATATCACAGGGTGGCCTAAGCTCAAGTCTCTGCCTCAAGAAATTCAACACTCGACTACTTGTTTAGAAGAATTGAGTATAGATTCTTTCGACAGCATGGAGGCTCTTCTAGAGTGGTTGGGTAACCTGTCTTCTCTTATCTCCCTGAATATCTGGAATTGTGAGAATCTGATGTATCTACCTACCGTTGAAGTTATGCAACGCCTCACCAAATTAAGAGAACTAAGAATTCATAGATGTCCCCATCTAGCGGAAAGATGCGCCAAGGAGAGCGGCCCAGAATGGCACAAGATTTCTCACATCCCAGATATATTAGGTAATTAATACTCTGATCAAATCAAATCATTAATTAATTGTTTGTTCAATTCCCTTCTCTCACTTTTCTTTTTCCGGGTTTAACTACCACAGTTTACGAGTAGCCCAACTATTCATGTTTTCATGAATGTGCCTTCGGGGAGTAGCTGCAACTTTCACATTGAAGAACAAAGTGAGCCTCTTCTTAATTTTTTTTTGCAGAGCTTTATACTTCCTATGTTGCTTACTCATGGCATCTATCATGATTTCATCAATTGGTATAATTTGCCTACTTTCAGAAGGCTTTTACTCTAATCAGAAGAACAAGTGCTGAGAAACATTAGGTGAAAACATTAGGTTTAGCTTGAATCCTTAGATATGTTATCAGTGATATCAAACTTAACACTTGCATACCTACTGTCATCACTTGAAACTCTTTCCTTTTCTTCCGTTTTTGTCTTCTTCTTTTCCATTATTGTTTTTCATTCTTCTTTATCAGCAGTTAAGTGTTTCATATATTTTCAAAGCTTCAATTCCCATTTTAGCTTTATGTGGAAACTTACAGAGAAAGTACTACCATTTGGAAGTTTCAAACACCAGTTACAGTTTTCTGTTTAATTTATTTTCTGTTTTGCTAAAATGAATCAATGAACAAGTTCTAGATCATATCACATACATTTGAATTCTCAGACTTTAAAATGAATCAATGCTATAAACTTGGATTTTTTAACACAGGAGGCGCCAGAAAATTATTCCTGTTGTTTCAATAAGAATTCTTATTGGTAAATTGAGGTTAACCTCTGCTCAAGCTTTGTTAGTATTCCTTTTTTTTTCAATAAGAATTTGGTTGGCAACCTTTTGTAAATTGTTTGCTTCATCTATTAATCTGCAACATTTGTTATATGCTTCCATCTTACCACTGGATGCATTTGGCACCTCTCTTTCGTCACTTTGTAACCACTGTGTGAAGAATCCGAGTTATTTATTAGATAACCTACACAAAGTAATGTCTCTTCAGAATTTGATGACACTCTTTTGCAGATTTGGGGCTAGCATCCATTTGAAGTGTAAACAGTCCTTAGAAGTTGTTTATAAATATTTGATAAACTGGAGGGTTTACTGGAGTGATGAGGGAACCTTGAAGCTTTCAGTGAACTATAAATTTGTATGTGTAAGAATCTGAAGAATCTACCAGCAGTGGAATCTCTGAAAATTTCCCCAAAATGAAAAGATGCACCGAGGAGAGCCAGAGTCATGTGTACGTTTCTTTCTCAAATCGGAATTTATGATTTATTTCTTGTCCTCTCTCACTTTCATCTATTGTTAATTAACTTATTGGCCATTAAGTTTGTTGTCTACTGCAACACAAAGAAGAAGAAGAAGAAGTTGAGGAAAAAAAAAATTAGTTTATTGTAAATTTGAAGGAGCATATTCAACTCATCAGTAGTTTGTTTGGTTTTAATTGCTTCGTTGAAGGAACTATAAATACAACATTGTGTTTTCACAATATTTGTGGAATAACACTTAAGATTGTTGAGGAAAATTAGGTTTGTTAATCTGGAAGACAAACTAATACGTAGAGAACAGGCTAGACCAGTTCAACTCTTGCATGATTTTGTTCCAATTTTTCGGATCTGCAAACAGAAGTTTTGTTGCTGATGTTTATGTGGTCATGGTGTCTTTGCAACATCTGTAATCCTCTGTTTCATATTTTAATTTTCTATCTTTTCCAGGCAAGGAGGTACGTGGCATAATGCAGCCAATGGTGTTTTTCATAATGCAGGTTTCAGCTATGTATATGGCAAATCAGTTGTTGATGTTGATTAACTTTTTTACCTAAAATAATAATCATGATACATGTAGCTAAGCAAATCACTATTTCTGGAAGGTGTTGATTTATTTTCCTTTTTCCTGTTTCTACAGTTAAGGTCCTCTGTTATTTGATAGCATGTCATTTTTACTTATGCTGTTGCAAGAATCAGGTAAAAGAGTCTTCAGTTATAAGCTGTTTACCATCATGTTAAAAGTTGAAGGCAATTTTGAACATTTGTTGCTAAGTTTATCTTGGTATTATATTGACCAGGCAGAGTCGAGATTGAAGAAGAAACTCATGCATGTGATGTGCGTGTGATCTAGAACTTATTATTTTGGACAATATGGTAAGCTACTATCGCTTTAGTTTGTCTTCTTGACACTCATTAATAAATAGTTGTATTCTTATTTATGAGATAACCTACACACAATCATGTCTCTTCAGGATCTGATGATACTTTTTTGCAGATTTGGGGCTAGCATCCATTTGAAGTGTAAACAGTTCTTAGATGTTGTTTATAACAATTTGATGAACTGGAGGATCTACTCGAGTGATGAAGGAACCTTGCAGCAGTCGATGAACTATCTATTTGTGTGTGTGAGAATCTGAAGTATCTACCTGCTGTGGAAGCTCTGAAATTGTCCCCAAAACGAAAAGATGCACTGTCGAGAGCTGCTCTAGTGGCAAAGGTTTTCTCATATTTCCAAGACTCAAGTGTCCTTCGCAACAATTTTCTCACTGACTTTTTAGTTGAATAAATATATATATATATATATATATATATATATATATATTTGTGTTTAATTTTGGTGCCATTACAGCATCTCTGCTTTCCTGTTTCATGTTTTAATAATCCTCTCCTTTCCAAGCAAGGACGGTAGTGCAAACAGTACTGATCCTTTGGCTTGGGTGACTTCAACAAATATGAATGAAAATCAAGTGGAATGTTGCTCTTCTTCGCTCTCCTGCAGGTGTCTGTCTTCATAATGCTAAAAAGTAAGGGACAACGGATTCATTTTTAGCATGACATTATATCAGAAGAATCCACACAAGTCTATTTTGGTGGAAGGTTTTTCTGCGCGGTTCTTGCTAACTTGTTCTAGGTTTAATATTTGACCAGGAAGAGTCAGCATTCAAGAAGAAATTCATGAATGCGCTATGTGTGCCACTGCCATGCATGTTTTTGTCTCATGAAATTTTAATTTGCACAAATTGGTAAGCTATAATCCCTTTCATTACACCTAATATTTTCTTGTCATCAATTTACTGGAGTTGTATTCTTATGAGTTTGCATCACAGGGAAACCTCTTATGGTGCAGCATAATCGGAAACCACTTTACTTGGAGGGCGTTTATCATGAAGAAACCTCTTCCTAAGACCTATCTCTTACAAATATGATAGTTTAAGTCTTTTTAAAGCACGAATGATAGCAGAAGTTTATAAAAAAGCTTGTGAGTTTAGAATGTATTTGGGTTCCTTGTTGAGAAATGGGATGAGAGAGATAAATTTAGAGTGATTCTAAGAACTTTCCTTGTCGTTGTAACAATCTTCTACTCTTTTGATTTAGTGGATTATGAACGCAATCAGCCGTGGCCGTAGACCAATTGTGGTGGACCACGTTCATTTTTTAGTTTATATCTGCTTTCGTTTATCTCTTTCTTACTTTTCTTGCATTTGGTTTGCAACAATGGACTAGAGAGCCTAAGGCCACAAATTCCGTAATCCCATTTTCCGTCCTATTGGCCACTTCAAGATCTTAAGAAGATCATTGTGTGGAGCAACAGTCTAAGGGAGCTCATTGGCTAGAACAGTTTGAGAAAAGAAATGGTTCTAATATTTGTGAATCTTCCTTTGATTGTATTAGGGTTGAATTCGAAATCATTGTTCCATTATGAGAGAAGTGCGATATTTGGTGTATTGATCTTTGTTTGCTGAACTTTCTTTGTTCATTGATTTTTAGGGCAGCTTCCACACCCTTGTCTTCAATGAATTGTTTGACTTGACCTTATCACAATTATTAGGAATATATATTATTTTAAAGTGTTAACTTCTGCAGATTTTTTCTCATGCGGCTTACCAAAATCCAGAAAACCCTAGGGGCCTAATTTGAAAGGCCAAAATGTTTAAAATCAACCCATGAACTGCCACAAGTGAACTCATATGAAATTTGGAGCAACCTGTGCAAAACACCAGAGTGAACATAATGAACCCATGATCTGTCTCTCATTTTAATGGAAGTGCGGTTTCGAGGTTGCTATTGAGAAACAACGGAAGAGAAAGACATGTACACAGAGAGATTGGGAGAGAGTCGCGGGCCTCGCAATGGACGAACAGTGGATATTAGTCATACTAACAAAAACCTTTTGTGAAAATGGGAAAATGCATGAGGAATACTATGTTAAACTACTTCTCACTGTATAAGACAATATATAAACCACAACTCACATTCGAGCAGCAGATTTAGAGACTTGCTTCAGAGCATTGGCAATCTCATCAGCTTTTGCTTTCCCACTTACATAGGTGACCAAGGGGCTCTCTGGAGGAACAATGTCATCTCTTAGATAGCTTCCAGATGTTCTTAGCAGCTCTTCTGAACCCTTCGCCACCACCCCTTTCATGATTATGGTCCTATGAGTCCCGGATATCATTTCTTCATTATCGGTATCCCCACTTTCTCCAAGGAAAACATACATGTTTGCAACATTCAATCTCCAACGAACAAAAAGGTACCTAACAATCAGAAACGAAGAAAACTGGTTATCAGTTTTTAACTATGTAATTAGGCCCCAGAGTCATTCTGCCATTACAAAATCTACTGAAAGCTAAGAACTACTCAGGGCACCCCATTCCTCATCACTTGTGCCAAGGACCAAAGGTGGTTAATAACTGATTCAATCAGCAGTCTCCTTTCCCTTCTTTTGAAAGAAGTCAAAAGTGACATAGATAAACTTTAAGGTCACTCATTTTGCAAAGGTACAATTTCCGTACAAGCAATGAACCAAATTGACACCAAATGCTATGGAAATTAAGATTGACCTCATTTCATAATTTAAGCACAGCATAAAGATCTTGTACTGTGAACAAAACAACAGAATCATTTAAAAATAATGATCTCTATTAAATCTAAACTTCAATTCTGTGTCCTTTTCCTTTTTCTATTTTCATGCTAATCTAATCTGGGATGTAGTGTAAAGCCACCATCCCCTTGACAAAAGAGTAAATGAGCAACAAATAAGGATATTACAACAGGTCATATATTATAGTACCAAGATATCCAAAAGGATTCTCAGCAACCATTTTTATTTTTAAGGTTGGCCATTGAACACTCCCTTATTGCGTTATGGTACCAAAGTCCATACTTTAAGGCTTAAGCAAATGCAATTTCAAAAGTAAAAGACACAGTAAAACTAACTGTGAACTTACAGAGGATGTCCATGTATTCCAAGTTGTAAATATCAACAATACCTTAGTGCCTGTGCTCGAGAAGCAAGGAGAGGAACAATTTGCATTCTTGTTGAGCTCCTGGAGTACATTGGATGGCAACGCAGACCCCGCATCCTGAGTTTCTGCCTCAAATCATCAACGTTCCTTGCTGCAGAAGCATACATTTTGAATTCAATCCAAAATAAATAAAAATCGAAAAATTTCTAAATTGATCTACCTTACTAGGATCCTTTAGTAATTTCTAAATTAAAGTGATTGACACATGGCAGCTGCTGAAAGGTGCGCCGTCGTTATTTCTGACGGGTTTCCTTCTACGACAGCGCCACATGTCATTTCTCTTATATTTTATTCTTTACACTACTAAAAAACTGGGCTAAAAGCACAAGTTCCATTTGTGCTCTTTTATGTCAAATAGCACAGGTAATTGTCCTATGAAGAAGGCCACAGTGCAGCCACTTTAAAGTAGTCGGTGTGTACTATATAGCAGTTTCCATTGATTATAAAGCACGAATGGTTTACTTTGTGGCAGGCATTTTAGAGATGAATGCAAGTATTTGTGCTTTTATTTTGAAAGTGACCTGATTGTTAAATAAAGTAATTTGACAAATGTGAACTAAGCACAATTTCAAAACCGTGCTCAATGCCAATTGTTTAAATAAATAAAAAATTACACACTGAAATTCATTTCCACTTAATATAATATGGTATTTCAGACCTTTTCCAATATATAATTAAATAACAAACTAAAATTTCATTTCCACTTAATATAGTGATAGATATAATAATTGAATGAAAAAACTTGTACTTAAAACTGAACGTATCTAACATCAATGAATTAGAAGCTCCAATAAAACCCATTTATGAGCCTATGTCTGCCTTTGTAAGCCTCCTTAATCACATTATCTGCTAAATAAGAGCATCGGCATTAGAGAGATGAGAGAGAGAGAATCTACCACAATAGATAACCAGCTAGTAATCATAAACTCTTCAAGTTTTGGGTATTTAGGCAAGCAAAAGAGATGCATTAATTTTACGAAGACATTAAAGCTTAACTATGATGTTTAAGTTTGTGTACATTGTGTGTACATCTATCAAAATGGACTCAGAGAAAAAAAAATGAAAATATCAGGAAAAAACAAAATAAATGACATATCCTCAATCAATGGCATCTCATATTGTGCACATATACATTCCAAATATAATTAGCTGCTCTTTTTGGCTGAAATTAGTGCAGAGAAAATTTGAACTCAATTGTGCACAACATATGACTCCAAACAATCTCATTTCCTCAAAGCCATTTTTATTAACTTCAAAATTAATATGAAATCATAATTACAGTGGAACATATTAATACATCCACTTGGAGGTTAAAATATAAACATAATAATAGCAAGAGAGCCAACAATAGCATGTTCTAATCATTCTTGACCAAACAAATGCATGAATAAAAATTGAAATAAGAGCACAAATGCTTTGTCTTTGAGCTTTGAAGCAAAGTACTATAAGCAAAATGACATTTAAATGCTCAATGATAAATATGGAAAACATGTTAAAATTAATACTTAATTGTAGAAGAGAGAGAGGAAGAATAATATGTCATCCTCATCCTCCAAATGAAACTCAGAGAGGAATAATTCTCCTTCAATATTTCAGCAATACTATCATGTTCCAACAAAACCAATGGCTACATACTTCATGGTCTACATTGGATTAATGTAAATAACAGTACCATTTCTTGGCCTCTTGAAGTAAATGACAGTAGCATTTGGGTGATCAAATTATATTAAAAGAGGGAACTAAACCAAATCTAACTACACAATTTATACTTCTCTATTATCAAATTCTCAGAACTTTTAACTCTTGGCTTTCGAATTCTACATGGATATTTGTAATCTTAAATGTACAATGATTCTTGACAGTTGATGTCAATCTTAAACCTTCTGCCAGTTGGAGACCCACTCCCTAACATAACAAACTGAAAAAACTAAGGCCATGGTAATGAATTTTAAGTACCTATGATGAAAAGAAGAAAGGTAATGCCTTATCACTACAAATCTGGACGCATGTAATTCCTCCATGTTCATTAAAATGTTACAAACTAGTAACTGAGGCTGCTAATTATATGTCGCACATCTACCCTACATGAAATTTACAATTCCATCTACACTGTACCTACATGATTCTTGCTGCAAGAACTGCACTGCAGAAGTAAAACATCCAAGAGAATAACAGAAGGCAAATATTTCCCTCGTAAAACATGGGTGACAAAAATGTAATTAATTACATATCATAGGGAAAAAGCAACATTTAAGATAAAAATCCTATCTTCAAACACGCAGACATTAAATCAAGAAAAGTTATCTTTCATATCATCTTATCAGATACTAACCTAGTAGGACCAAACAAAACCAAAGCTTGAAGCAAGATGAAGCAAGCAACACACAGAGATTGAGACAGAGAATATTTATACCTTCAATTTTGCCTATTAATCAAAACCCACAGAGACTATGCACCACAACTGCAAAATTAAGAAAAAATGATTTAATTTCAACAGAACACAAAAATTTCGAAACCCTAATAATCTACTAAATTGGGGAACATGAAAAAACTAAGAATTCAAACCAAATACATACAAATTTACCTTAGAATGAACCAGAGCCCTCCACAATTTGCAAGGATTCGCTCCAAAAACCAATGAAATTGGATGATGTTTGGTTAGGTTTGGAGAGGGAGAACGAGTCTCTGGACTCTAAGAGACGAGGTGCTAAGATGAGAGACGAGATAGAGACGAGTAGAGGACTGTTAGGTTACTGAGGTGACTAAGAGTGAGAGAAAGCGAGCGCGATAGAGACGAGTCGAGAGAGAGAGAGACTCTGAGAGGGTTTAGGTTACTGAGGGCGATCGGGTTAGGTCGACTCCAGCGAGGGGAGAGCGGATGAGGTTGCAGACAGAGACATGAGATCGAGAGAAGAGATGATACTAGATGAGGTGGATAGATAAGCGACGGCCGATGCGTCGGGACTAAGGTCGGGAGCTAGACGAATCGATAGAGAGAGGATTCTGAGGTCGGGAGAGAGGAGAGAGAGAGAGAGAGAGAGAGAGGCGGCGAGTGAGAGTTAGGTCGAAAGAAGATTAGAAGACAAATTGCATTATTATCTAACTGTATGAATCAGTTTAGGTGTAACATATTATCTAACTATTATCTAACTGAATTATTTAACTGAAAATATTATGACACGGTTATCAGTTTTTCGCGTCTTATATCTAACTGAATTATTATTTTTAAATATTATTGAGCACAAATTGCATTCTTCGTGCTCATAGACAACCTTAAAATGACACAGTTGCAGTATTTGTGTTTTATACAAAGGCACAACAATTTCAATATTCGTGCTTTGTATAAGTCACAAGACTTTGAAAAGAAAAGAAATATAAATAGCCACAAAATTTGTCTATTTGTGTTCTCTATAGGCCCCCAAGTTGTGTCTAAATTATTGAAGCACAACTATTTGAGTGCGCAAACAAACCTAAAATTAACTGAGTACACCCTACAACAAAAGTATATATTGAATATAATTTACCCTAATATAAAATGACCAAAAAGAATATAGGAATTGTAAAACAAATATAATTTTAAGTACACCCTACTAACCATATTGAACCCTAATCAAGAGATTGCTTGGTGCCCATCTTTGTGATCCGCGAGTCAAAATGGCTTGGAGCAGATGAAGCCTTCCTTCTTTCTTCTCAGAACTATTTCTTGGCAACTTGGATTAGACAACTTAGAAAGGAGGTTCGGTGACACTCTATAATTTTAGTTTGAGATTGGAAGTCACAGATCTGTAATGGATGTATAATGCTCTGTAGTATCTTGTGCTCATATTGTTTTTCTGTTTTCTTATTACAGCTTTATTGGAACCATCCAAGGGTGATCTTTGCATGCTTGTTATTCTTTTTCGTGTTACACACATAAGACTGCTATTATTTTTTCTTCAGGTTGGCATCTTGAAGCATATTTGATTGCTTTTCGGTGCTTATGGGGCAGATCAATTGTGTTTTATAACTAGTGCTGCCCCATGAGCATTATTCGGAATGCTTAGACTGATATATCAAATTTCAAGTGGTTTTGGACTTATCTTACAGTTTATGGCCACTGCCTTCCAAAAGTGATTGCAGTTATTTCATCTTTCATTGTTTTCCTTCTGATTTTATAATACCGTAGAAAAACGTATTCAGAGAAAGAAATTACATTCATGAACCTGATTACAGGGACATGTGCTCAATTAAATTAGTAATTAACACATTAGTTTGGGTAAACAATAACATTACAATTTGGTCTCTTATTGGTACATTGCAGAGATATTATTCCAGTTTTATGTAGCATATATCAAAATAATATAATAATATGATGGCTTTTTGCTCATTTGGCTTCTTCCAACACAAAATATGTTATGAGATAATTTGTGTTTAATTTCTCATTTGTCCTATTGTGTTTTTAACAAAGAGGTGGTGATTGCAAGGACTTGGAATTGCAAAAAAAGTGTCAACAGTTTTAGTAGAAGCATAAATTCATAGAAAAGTCAATATTTATAAACACTATTCAAGCTGAAAATCAACTATAAAATAATGCTACAAGTATTAGGGTGTACTAGGGGTATTTTTAGTAGTTCATAGGGTGTACTCAGTTAATTTTATTTTAATTAAAATATTAGGGTGTACTTAGATCTAGGGTGTACTCAGTTAATTTTAGGGTTCGTTTAGCAGCACTCATTATTTTCTTCTTCTGTTTAAGTTGGACACAAACTACTGTGTCTTCTCTACATATGACACAAATACTACATATATATGTCTAATGTGATTCAAAAGAGCATGACCCTTTTTTTTGTGGCCTTTGGATCGGGGTTTTTGCCCAGTTTGTAGTAGTGTTATAATTAAAAAATCATATAAAATTAATTAAAAATAAAACAAATGCGCCGAAAAAGGTATGCTCTCCTTAGGACAAAGTCTTCAATTTTTTAGGTCTAAAATCATGATTCCACATATTTGAGTTCACAGTAATCATTAAAACATTAACTATAATTTGATTTAATTACTTTATAACTAAGCTCATTTTGAAGTAAAACTTTCTGGTGCTTCTAATCTTATATTAGCATAGTTTGTTTGTTGGCATATCAAGTATCAATATTCCTTTTGCTACAATAAGAATTATATTTATCTTTGAGTTGATGATAACGCCTCTTCATGTGTAATAATATCCTTGATCGAAAGTATGGTTGACTTCTCTTTTGGCACATATGTTGGCTTATTTTGTATACCTATTTCAGTAATATAAGTCGTTCATGAGATTTTTGTCATTGCAACTTCTTATACGTTTTTGTTTAGGTTTTAATCAGCATTGGCTATCAGCTTAAATCTCACCACTGGATTATTTTTCAATTATATGATATTAAAAACGGAGTAAGAGAAAGAAGTGACGCATGCTTTTCATACTGGGCTAGACTCTTGCAACTATGTTTGCTCTCTGTAAATCCTAATGGGAAAATCTGTGTTATTGTTGAGAAGTTGATATCATATACTTTGATGCAGGTTAGGGGTAGAATCCATTCCACTCTCATGTTCCTTTCAATAGAGGAGGATTTACCAGAGTGGTCGAGGAACCATTATTTTAACTGCAGTGGAAGCTATGCAACACCTTAATAAATTACTTCTTACATTTTTTTTTTACTGTGGCCTTCTGAAGAAAAGATACACTTAGGAAAGCCGCTCGAGTGACCATAAATTTCTTATATTCAAGGGTCAATTGTAAGTTGCTTTCTCAAACCAGTAATTTGTGATTGTTCTGTTCTGCTCTCTCACTTTAATTTACTTATTGAACTAACTGGTTGTCATGTTGTTTGTTCCCCAGATGAGTAACATTTTTTGTGGATTTTAGAGATTTTCTTGACTAGTAGTGTGGGATTTAATGTGAATCTAGAAAGTGTTGGTCGAGAGCAAATGGTTTGAACTAACTTGAGAACCAATTAACAATATATGTTTGTCGAGAGCGCATGGTACTCCGCGAATAATAACATGAACAGGAAGCAAGCAACAACTTGAAAAGCACGGCAGCTAAATACTTTTATGAATACAAAAAGGCATATAATGTCTCTTTAAGCCTCTAACAAGAGTCCCACCATCTAACCATATTTTGAATTCCTAAATAGCTGCATTTAGATTTTAGAAGGACACATAAGTTTACAATTATCATTTGGAGAAATACAATGTTGAATAATATTAAGAAAAAGACAAATTCCTATTTGTATCCGAAACACATGTTCATCTTAAAATTGATTCTGAAACTCATGAGTAAACAAATGAGTCATTTCTTTCCGTAACCGGCATATCCAAATTTTTAATTCTTTAAATACATTTTTCTTTTTTTACCTAATAGTAGCACAAGTCTGCGAGAGTAGTATATGATGTGAAAGTATTTGATGGTTTTTATTATGTGCAGAAACTAGGTGAACATATTTGGTATTTCTGATTTCTCAAAAGGAAAAAGAAAAGGATATATTAGTTTCCAAGAAAATAGATGCAGCCCCTCAAGGAATTAGAGGACGCATACAAACCGACTCATTTCCTGAAAAAGATTGAATCATCGTTGGCAGGGAGGAGGTTGTGTCAAACATAGTTACAACCTTGACCAACTCCAACATCAATAAGAAAATCTTGCTGTTATGGCCATTGTGGGAATGGCCGGCCTGGGAAAGACAACTTTGGCCAAGTCAGTGTACAATGATAATTCAGTAATAAAGTATTTTGAAAAAAAGGATGTGGGTGTGTGTGTGTCTGATCCTTTTAACATCAATGTGATTTTGATCTGCATGTTATAATCTCTTAACCCATCAAAAGCCACTGTAAGAGAAAATCAAGATGCACTGCTTAATACCTTCAAGAAGAGTTAGAATCTCTTAACCCTCAAAAGCCACTATAAGGTCACAAATGGGTGTTATATTCAAGCTTGAATCGATTGAGTGAGAACTATATTGTGACTTTGGATGAAAAGGAGACGCAATCAAGGTGATAGAGCACCAAAATATATTGGTAAGTTGTTGATTTCATTTAATTTGGTTTTGTTTTTTTTCCTTATACCTCACAATTTTGATTTCAACCCAAGATTTCCCCTAATTACTAAACTCTAATAGCACAATATACCATAACTGGTTGAGTTAGAGGAAGAAGACTGAAGGCGATCCTAAATATTTTTTAATAAAAACTGCATTTAACGAAAGATAACAGTATCTATAAATTGTAATTTTGAGAAACACAGTGACCAATTTGGCTAAATTTTTTTCTAAGTGACCAAATTGAATTTTCGTGTAAAACCCAGTAACAACAAAAATATTTAACCCATAAATTTAAAAAGTCACAATTAAATACTACTAAGATTTTATGAAATCGTTAAAAGTTTAAATTAGATACCTCCAAACTTTTAAATTTGAAAAAACCTTTAAAATTGGAATTGGATACACCATGTGTTTTAACTATCACTAAAGTAGCTCACTATTTTGTCCATATTGAAGAATTTCTTTGGCTCTCTCTCTCTGTGGACTGGAAGTGTCGGTGGCATAAAATGACAAAGTCAAAACAGCTCCAAGAAGGGTCGCTTAAGGCAGTGAAGAATCGGTCAATATGCTTTGTTTAGTTTTTCTTTTTGATTGGAGAATGGGTCAAAGTGTTAGCTGGTGTTTAGTGGATTTTGATTTTGATTTGACCCATGTGAATTTTGATTTTGATTTGACCCATGTGGATTTTAGTTTAATTGACGAATTTGGTCTTGTGCTTTGTCATGTTAACAATTTTGGTCTCATTTGAATTTTGATGTTAATTTGCTCTTCCAACATGTGGGGGCATGTGGTCCATTTGAATCTAAAATTCAACTCATTCACAACACATGTAAGAGCAAATCTAATCAGAGGATCCAATTTAAACTAGTTTGTGCCTGTTAGAAGTGTCGGTGGCTATTGCAAAGGGCGGGAAAAGCCTTATTTTTAGGATAAGCTTTGGATGCCATCCGTGAAGGTGCAATCATTCCAAAATGTGGAGGCATGTGGTCCATTCACACCCACTCATTCATAACACCTGTAAGTAAAGAGTAAATCTAATCAGAGGATCCAATTTTTCTTCAAACTAGTTCGTGCCTGTTGTGTTAAAATATTATATTAGCATATTATTTATGTCTCTCAAAACCATGTCAGTATATGTTAATTACACATGTTGTATAAAAACAAATGATTGATGATGTTCAAACTTAGGTTAAAATGGTGAGGGATAAGAGGGGACTGATGATTAAATTGGGAAAATTGAAATTACATGATCAAAATTGTTTTCGTACCTAACAAACTTAGTAACTAAAATGCTTTATACCGTTTTTTTTACACTTTGTTTATTTTTCCTTTTTGCCTTTTTAAAATGGAGTTATTTTCTCATGAGCTTAATGTAACATTGATTGTTTTTTCATGAAATTGTTTGTGGTCTCATTATTCGTCGGTACCATCACCTGACAAATGCCAACAAATGCATGTGGTAATACAGTACCACGGTATAAAGTAGATAGTAACAGCTGTCCAAGTGTCGTCTCATTATTAGTCTGTACCAGCACCAGACAAATGCCATGTTGTAATGCAGTACCACTGTATTAAGTAGATTGAAGGTATTTAATGATCAGTTGTCGTAGAGGCCAGCTAGACTTTTAGAGCAACTCCACCCATTTGCCCTTAGGTCCCGTTTGGTTCACGGAATGGATTTGAGGGGAAATCAATTCCCATGTCATTTCCCAAGGATGGGAATGAAAGATTCCTTTCCCACGTTTGGTAATGTTGGGAAAGTAATCGGGAGATTTCACTTTTTCCTTTCCCATGTTTGTTTTGAGTAGGAATGGAAAACAAAATTTGTATAATTTTCCAATTATACCCATATTAAATCAAATAAAAAAAGAATGCATTTAATGATACGTTGTAATTATAAATTGTTCATAGGGACAAAATAGTCATGAAAATTGTGCATTGAATGTTGGCACATTTTCCCAAACTTTCCCATGAGGAGGGGAAAACAAAACCCAAGTTAAGAGGGGGGCATCACTTTCCCCCCTACTTTCCCTGTGCCAGGAATCCGTTTCCCATTCCCGGACTTACCAAACATGGGAAAGCAAGTGAAGAATTCCCATTCCCATGCCTCCTTTCCCATGAACCAAACGGCCCCTTAGAGTCATTCCAGCAGCGAGGGCTGAGCCCAAGGCTGGGGGGAGAAAAACCAAAAATCACGTTCCAGCGGTCAGCGGAGGCCCGGGCAAGGTGTGGGGCCCAGCAAGTCGGGCTGGCCCGAAGGCCAGTTCAGTCTGAGGTCCAAAACGAGGGCTGCTGACGTCAGTGAGTGATGATGTCAGCAACAATTTATAAAAACAAAAACAAAAAAATTCAGATTTTTTTAAAATAAATACTTAGTCATATTTTTCACTTCCCACACCAAAAATCTTTTAAAAAATTTGTCCAAATTAATTATTGAGGTAAAAAAATTTGTGAAAAAAACAAAAAAATGAATAGTAATTGCCTTAGCCATGGCAACGGGTGGAAACACAAAATATACTATTGCAAGGGCAACTACTATTCACGTGAATAGTGCCTGCCCTAGCCCCCCCTTGCCATGGCAAGGGGCAAATGGGTGGAGTGCTCTTAGCCATGGAAAGGGGGGAGCTACGGCAGCCACTATTCATGTGAATAGTAGTTGCCTTTGCAAATAGTTTTTCCGTTTCCACCCGTTGCCATGGCAAAGGGCAATTACTATTCATTTTTTATTTTTTCACAACTTTTTTTACCTCATAAATTAATTTGGATAATATTTTCGGATAAGATTTTTGGGTCCCTACATGTAAATACTATTTATCTCATAATCGGATAAAATTTTCAATTTCAAATTTCAGAGATAAATTTTTTAAAAATTGGCTGGTATTTATAGAAAAAAAATTCATTAATTTTTGGGTATTTTTTTAAAAAAATTCCAGTATTTTATTGCAAAAAAATTGGCTGCCGTTGGATTGGAGGAAAAAATCATATCGGAGCGCCTAGACGACGCCACGTGGCAACATGAAAAAAAAAATCAAATGAGTGGGCTGACGCCAGCCTGACGTCAGCACCAGCCTGCGTTTGGACCTCGGGCTGAACTGGCCTTCGGGCCAGCCCGAGTTGCGTGGGACCACTCCAGCCTGTGCTTGGGCTCACCGCTGGAAACCAATTTTTGCAAAAAACTCCCCCAGCCCGAGGCAAGGGGGTCTCGGTGGAACTGCTCTTAAAGTCTCCTCCTGAGAGTTAAAGAAGCTATATAGCTCCTCTGCCTGTCTCTGCGTGCTATTGCTGTCTTGTATTGCAAATCTGCATTCATCATCTCTTTCTCCTTCTACCTACGAGAGAAGCTCTGTGTCTGTGCGTCTTCATTCATCTTCAGTCTCTTCTTTCGTTTCTTACTTAATTAACTAGCATTAATATGATCTGTTGTTGTCTTGCAGGGTTACAAGGAAACTAAGATGGCAGTAGAATCTGTGCTTACTTTTGCCACCGAGGGAATACTGACGAAGCTGACTTACCTTGCTGCTCAAGAATTCTGTCTGGCCTTGGGATTCAAAGCTGAACTAAGGAAGCTCAGTCAATCCTTACCCATCCTTCAAGATTTCTTAGGAGTGCTGCTGAGAAGGCAAAAGATGGGGGCAAGGCAGTGGAAGATTGGGTGAAGAAACTTAAAGACATAGCTGATGAGGCTGATGATGTCTTGGAAAGAAATCAACTATGTTTCTCCGGAGACGAGTAGAACTGCAAACCAAATGGGAAAAAAGGTGCTCAATTCCTTTCTGCCTCCAATCCCATGTGGTTTCGACAAAAAATGGCACACAGAATTGGAAAAATCAGCTCTTCTCTGGCGGAGCTCAAGAATGAAGCAGCTTTCATTGGGTTAGTTGAAAAGAAAAAGATCCAACCTCTCAAAGAAGTAGGGAGGACAGAAAAACCGACTCATTCATTGGTAAAGATGAAATCATCATTGGAAGGAATGCGGTTGTGTCAGAAATAGTTACAACATTGACCAACTCCAATACTAAAGAAAAAAATCTGTCGGTTATGGCGATTGCGGGAATGCCAGGACTGGGAAAGACAACTTTGGCCAAGTCAGTGTACAATGATAATTCAGTAACAGGGTATTTGAAAAAAAGATATGGGTGTGTGTGTCTGATCCTTTTAAGATCAATGTGATTTTTGATCTGCATATTAGAATCTCTATCAAAAGCCACTGTAAGAGAAAGTCAAGATGCACTGCTTAAATACCTTGAAGAAGAGTTGAGAGAGAAAAAAATACTTGCTGGTACTTGATGATGTTGGAATGAAGATTCGGAGAAATGGAACGTTTGATGAGCTGTTTGTCAAAGTTGAATTCTGCTCCAGGAAGCAAAATTATTGTCACTACCCGCAGTGGCGTAGTTGCATCACTCACAGAAAACCCTTCCGCGGCCTAAATTGGACCGTCTAACACAGATGAATGTTGTTCCATAATATTGAAACATGCAGCTTGCTCAGATGGTAGTTCTGATTTAAAGAGTATTGGAAGGAAGATTGCTGAAAAATGTGATGTCTACCATTGATGGCAAAGTTACACGTACTGTATATACATTATATTTTTCTCTCTCTTTTTCCTTCTGATACAAGCATTGCTTACAGCAGGCATTTTTTATATATTTAAAATTTTATAGATTGTTGGATGAGTCTTGGCATTTAGGGATCATATAATGAATGAGTTACTTTGAATATTGCATTGATGCATTTTCATGTAGAAGGAAATAACAAGGTCTGAAAGCTGAAAGAAGAGATAGTTTCATGGCATCATGCCAATCACAATCTCTTTTCTTCACAATCACTTTATTAAATAGAAATCAACAAAGATGTTCCAGAAGAAAGAAAAACAAGTATTGGGCAACAAGTACCATGATTAAGTGCAATAACTAACAGACATAATGGTTCGCACAAACCAAAGAACTAACAGTCAAGGGCAAAGACTGTCATTTGATCTTTGTTAAAACCTAAATATTAGATTAAAACGAGTTACTAATTATAGCAATGCAACTCAAATATATAGGTTGTGTGTCACTTTGCGCATATTCTGTCACACTTTTCCCTTTTACTAGTTTTATGTGTCATTTAATAGAGATTTCATAAAGTTCGTCAAAAAATTTGTTAAATCTTTGGGTCTATTTTTTTACCTCACATGGATTTTTTTCACCTCATCCAATTCCGTTAAGTTCGTTAGCATGCAAACATGTGCAAGCCTAATAAAGATATGGGGAATGCTAGCAATTTGTACCTTCTCCTTTCTTGTCATAACATGTGTCACTTTATTTACACTTAAAACAATGTCATTAATAATCAACTAAGCTAGTTTTTGTTTTCCAAATTTACCCTTATTAAATGAAATATTTAATTTAAATATATGACTTCCCTAATTTCTTCAACTTTAAAAAATATTTTCTCCCTCCATCTCACTCTCAATCCCCTCTCTATCCTTTGCGTGCCCTACAACCCTTCTTCTACCTCTCCACTTCTCCCCAAAACAAACACTAATACCCAGCAATGACCCATGACCAGTACCCAAACAAGCATATGAAAGAACCCACTTCCTCTCCCCCTCATTACCACCAAACAACATCTCCCTCATCCCTACCCAACAGCCCCCCACTGTCCACAGATTCCCCCACCTGACCTCCTTCGCTTCCTCTGTGTTTGTAATTGAACAATTTTTTATTTTATTTCTCAAATCTCACCACCAAAGCACTATTTTATATTTTTATTGGTTTTGTTTATAATAATAAAAAGTGTTTGAACTTTCATGATGGAAGCAAAGGGTCTATAGAGGTTAGAGAGAGACCAAAAATCTTGGGATCTAGTTGTGATGATTTTTGACTTTTTAGTTTCTGTCAAGGTCATATATGGAAATATAATTTAATGTATTTTTAAAATTAAAAATATTGTTTTGAGTGAGAGAGAAGTGCTACATGTCAATATATGACAAGAGAGAAGGTTCAAAGGAGAATGTTAGAGAGAAGTTTGCTAGCATTCTCCTAAAAATATTTAACATTTTAAAAATCTAAAAAAGATAATTTAAAATTTTAGTGTAAGAATAAAAAAAGTCAATAAAGCTTAAATAAAAAATAAAACTATTTGTAAGTCCCCCGAGACCTCCCTCTGGCTCTCTTTCTATGATACCGGCGGGCCTACCACTTGCCAACACTTTCATTCCCTTCAAATCACATAAAATCAATAAAGAGCAAAAGCAATTAAAGAATTTAAAAAGAAAGAAAGCACATGCACAAGAAAAGAAAAAAAGAAAAAAACAGAGCAAGTCAGCCTCAAAGAAAACTTTGCTTGTCTCAAAACCCACCAAACTCTTTTATTGTGGCCAGATTTGATTTATTCCACTTACACCCCTAATTTTAATAGATGTTAACTCACACTAAAAGTAAAAGGCTAAGACTGTCATTTCAATCGTAAAAACCTAAATATAAGATTAAAACTAAAGAAAAAATAAATAAAGCCAAGTCATCCCAAAGCCACAAACCCAGCAGCCAGAGCCACCAACACCTCTCTCTTCCATGGGCATCGAGGCAAGCCCACCCTCATCAACAGCCTGATTGAGCGATTTTGCCCAAACCAACCTTAAATTTCCTCAATGAATTCAGACGAACAAAAACGATTTTTATGAGTACCTTAATTTTGAGTAAGCTGTTATATTTATTGAGTACCTTAATTTTGAAACTTTTTGCCCAAAACATACAACCCAAGCTACAAATCCAATCAAGTCTCCTTTTATCAGACAAAATTCCAGAGTTTTAGGTGTTTGTTAAAACAAGTAATATAGGGGGTGTGACTATAATAAATCAACATGTGGGTTCTCACTGCCATTATGCCAAACCTCAAGGGGTCTAAATGAAATGTTCCCTACAATTATAGTCAAATTTTGATTAAACTACCTAATTGTTTACTTGATCATTAGTAAAATTACATGTACAACATATCCTAACTCAAGTATACCAACAGGTTTTGGGAGGCATGCTGCGTTCTAAAACAGTATAGATGAATGGCGGTCAATTCAAGAAAGTGAAATATGGACATTACCAGAAGGTGATAAGAGAATCATGTCAGTTTTGAAGTTGAGTTTTGATAATTTGAAATCACCATCTTTAAAACATTGTTTTGCCTATTGCTCAATATTAAGAAAGATTTTGAAATTGAAGGGAGAACTTGGTCCAACTATGGATGGCTGAAGATTGCTCCACCCTCCAAGGCATCTAGAGATGGAAGATATAGGAAATGATTATTTTAATATTCTATTGCAAAACTCCTTTTTTCAAGATGTTACAATGGATAAAGATGGAGTTGTTATCACATGCAAGATGCACGATCTTGTGCATGATCTTGCAGAACTAATGTCAAAATCTGATAGAGAAGACAAACTTGACATTCGACATTATGGCACAGACTCCTTCTACCATACCACAAGGAATTTCAGAAACAAATGTGGGAAATTGCGCTCCCTATTTTCAGATGGTGAAGGCCTTAGTAATATCTTGTTGAGTTTTAATCTTTACAAGTGTTGAATTTATACAAGGCTGAAATTGAGGAGTTGCCAAGTTCAATTGGGAGGTTGAAACACTTGAGATATTTAGATGTTCTGGAACAAGAATCAAAGAACTTCCAAAATCTATTGGCAAGCTTTATAATCTGCAGACGTTAAGAATGTGTGATCCAAGGAATCTTGAAAGGTTTCCAAAGGAAATGGAAAATTTGATCAACTTGAGGCATGTTTATTTCGACAAGTATACGGAAGTTCCATTTGGGATGAGACGATTGACTTGTCTGCAAAAGTATGTTACTTTAATTGGATAAGGAAAGGAATCATGGAATTGACGAGTTGGTGGCCTTAAACCAATTAAAGGTAAACTAACTATCACATCTTTGGAACATGTGAAAGACAAAGATGAAGCAGAGGAATCAAATTTAGCAGGGAAAGCAAATATACGAAAGTTTGACATTAGAGTGGGGGAAAGAAGGGAGCCAAACAACAAGGAGAGTGATGTTGATGTACTAGAAGGCCCCAACCGAACCCAGAGTTAGAAATCTTAAATATTGAAAAACTTCATGGTGGTAATATTAGCATCATGGATGATGAGTGGTTTGTTGCTACTCAATTTGAAGAGATCTCGTTAACCAACTGCGGGGAATGTGAAGAAGGTCCCCTCACTCGGCCGTAGTTACCACATCTTAGGGATGTGAATTCCGAGTATGGATAAGCTTAAATGTGTGGGAGTTGACTTTTAGGGTTTATAACCATGTTGACGGTGGAGCGGCTTTTGTTTCCGTCATTGAAAACAGTTAGTTTTTAATGATTGCCCAGCTCTAATTGAATGGAAGGAAGTGGATGTGATTACGTCAGCATCGGTGTTTCCCTGCCTTGAGGAGTTGACACTTTTGAATTGCAGGGAATTGAGAAATGCTCCAAGTCGTTTTCCATCTCTCCAGAAGTTGGAGATACATAATATTGCCGAGGTCATGGCAATAGAAAATATAGCAGTCAACTAACCACTCTCACTCACTCGACATTGTGGAGCCAAAAGCTTAACCGTTTTCCTGATGAGCTACACACACTCGTCTTCTTGAGGAGTTGACTCTAGAGAATTGTCCTAGTTTAGAGTTCATTCCAATTACCACCCAGAGCCAGGGCATGCCACGTCTCCGCATATTGAAGATTAAGAAATGTGAGAAAATATCAAGCTGGCCGAGTGTGGTTGGAATATTGTACCTCTCTTCAGGAATTGCATATTGAAAATTGTCAAAATTTGAGGCATTTATCGGTTGAATATTGTACCTCTCTTGAGGAGCTGTACATAGAGGATTGCAACTAATCTAGAAGCTATTCCCAGTTTAAACAACCTCACATCCCTCCGTGAGTTGTCTATTTGGGGTTGTGATGGGCTCACAAGTCTACAGAGTGCGCTACAATCCTGCACATCTCTTAACCGCTTGAAAATCAGTAAATGCCACAATTTGATCTCGCTGGCAGATGTCGATGTGTCCAGGTTGCAGTCTCTTTTCTATTTACAATATTGGATTGTCAGAAATTAAAATATTTGCCAATGGAGCTACGCTCTCTGACGAGTTTGAAATGTATGATAATCGGTGAGTTTGGGGGGAGCTCAATTATTTCCCTGCTTTTGAGCTTCCATCACAAATCCGATGGTTACAGATCTTAGGGGTGGCCTAAGCTCAAGTCTTTGCCCCGAGATATTCAACTCTCGACTACTTGTTTAGAAGAATTGATTATAGATTCTTTCGACAGCATGGAGACTCTTCCAGAGTGGTTGGGTAACCTTTCATCTCTTTTCTCCCTGGAAATTCAGGATTGTAAGAATTTGATGCATCTGCCTACCGTTGAAGTTATGCAACGCCTCACCAAATTAAGAGACCTAGAGATTAATGCATGTCCTCGTCTAGCGGAAAGATGTGCCAAGGAGGGCGGCCTAGAATGGCACAAGATTTCTCACATCCGAAATGTATTTGGTAATTAATACTCTGATCAAATCAAATCATTAATTAATTGTTTGTTCAATTCCCTTCTCTCACTTTCTTTTTCCGGGTTTAACTACCACAGTTGACGGAATCCGAATCTTCAGTGATGATTCGGAGTAGCTCAAACTATTCATGTTTTTCATGAATGTGCCTTCGGGGAGTAGCTGCAACTTTCACATTGAAGCACAAAGTGAGCCTCTTCTTAATGTTTTTGCAGAGCTTTATACTTCCTATGTTGCTTACTCATGGCATCTATCATCATTTCATCAATTGGTATAATTTGCCTACTTTCAGAAGGCTTTTACTCGAATCAGAAGAACAAGTGCTGAGAAACATTAGGTGAAAACTTTTTCCATCCAGTTACTTCTATTTCCCGTTCCCTAGATATTAGGTGACCCAAATTCATGGAAATGTCTTGATATTGAATTATAACAATCATCCAGGTACTTCTGTTTCCCATATTGAATTATCCGAATATATATTGCACAGGTTTAGCTTGAATCCTTAGTTGTTTCACTGATGGAAAAGTTTCCACCTACAATTAGATATGTTTTTGTATTCTTCTTTTTCCATTATTGTTTTTCATTCTTCTTTATCATGGTAGCTTTATGTGGAAACTTACAGAGAAAGTACTACCATTTGGAAGTTTCAAACACCAGTTACAGTTTTCTCTTTAATTTATTTTCTGTTTTGCTTAAATGAATCAATGAACAAGTTCTAGATCATATCACATACATTTGAATTCTCAGACTTTAAAATGAATCAATGCTATAAACTTGGATTTTTTAACACAGGAGGCGCCAGAAAATTATTCCTGTTGTTTCAATAAGAATTCTTATTGGTAAATTGAGGTTAACCTCTGCTCAAGCTTTGTTAGTATTCCTTTTGTTTCAATAAGAATTTGGTTGGCAACCTTTTGTAAATTGTTTGCTTCATCTATTAATCTGCAACATTTGTTATATGCTTCCATCTTACCACTGGAGGCATTTGGCACCTCTCTTTCGTCACTTTGTAACCATTGTGTGAAGAATCCGAGTTATTTATTAGATAACCTACACACAGTAATGTCTCTTCAGAATTTGATGACATTCTTTTGCAGATTTGGGGCTTGCATCCATTTGAAGTGTAAACAGTCCTTAGAAGTTGTTTATAAAATTTGATGAACTGGAGGGTTTACTGGAGTGATGAGGGAACCTTGAAGCTTTCAGTGAACTATCTATTGTATATGTGAGAATCTGAAGAATCTACCAGCAGTGGAAGCTCTGAAAATTTCCCCAAAATGAAAAGATGCACCGAGGAGAGCCAGAGTCATGTGTACGTTTCTTTCTCAAATCGGAATTTATGATTTGTTTTCTTGTCCTCTCTCACTTTCATCTATTGTTAATTAACTTATTGGCCATTAAGTTTGTTGTCTACTGCAACACAAAGAAGAAGAAGAAGAAGTTGAGGAAAAAAAAAATTAGTTTACTGTAAATTTGAAGGAACATATTCAACTCATCAGTAGTTTGTTTGGTTTTAATTGCTTCGTTGAAGGAACTATAAATACAACATTGTGTTTTCACAATATTTGTGGAATAACTCTTAAGATTGTTGAGGAAAATTAGGTTTGTTAATCTGGAAGGCAAACTAATACGTAGAGAACAGGCTAGACCAGTTCAACTCTTGCATGATTTTGTTCCAATTTTTCGGATCTGCAAACAGAAGTTTTTGTTGCTGATGTTTATATGGTCATGGTGTCTTTGCAACATCTGTAATCCTCTGTTTCATATTTTAATTTTTCTATCTTTTCCAGGCAAATCAGTTGTGTTTTTGTTCCAATGTTTTTCATAATGCAGGTTTCAGCTATATATATGGCAAATCATTTTCAGCTAAAATAATAATCATGATACATGTAGTTAAGCAAATCACTATTTCTGGAAGGTGTTGATTTATTTTCCTTTTTCCCGTTTCTACAGTTAAGGTCCTCTGTTATTTGATAGCATGTCATTTTTACTTATGCTGTTGCAAGAATCAGGTAAAGGAGTCTTCAGTTATAAGCTGTTTACCATCATTTGAAAGGTTGAAGGCAATTTTGAACATTTATTGCTAAGTTTATCTTGGTGTTATATTGACCAGGCAGAGTCGAGATTGAAGAAGAAACTCATGCATGCGATGTGCGTGTGATCTAGAACTTATTGTTTTGGACCATATGGTAAGTTTGTTTTCGACACTCATTAATAAATAGAGTTATATTCTTATTTATGAGATAACCTACACACAGTCATGTCTCTTCCGGATTTGATGATACTGTTTTGCAGATTTGGGGCTAGCATCCATTTGAAGTGTAAACAGTCCTTAGAAGTTGTATATAACAATTTGATGAACTGGAGGATCTACTCGAGTGATGAAGGAACCTTGCAGCAGTCGATGAAATTTTAATTTGCACAAATTGGTAAGCTCTAATCCCTTTCATTACACCGAATATTTTCTTGTCATCACTATACTGGAGTTGTATTCTTATGAGTTTGCATCACAGGGAAACTTCGTATGGTGCAACATAATCGAAAAACACTTTACTGGGCATTTATCATGAAGAAAGCTCTTCCTAATGAAGTCCTAAGACCTGTCTCTTACTGGGCGATATTTGGTGTATTGATCTTTCTTTGTTGAACTTTGTTTGTTCTTGGATTTTTGGGGCATTTTCTACACCCTTGTCTTCAATGAATTGTTTGACTTTACTTTATCACAATTATTAGGAATACATATTATTTTAAAGTGTTAACTTCTGCAGATTTTCTCTCATGCGGCTTATCAAAATCCAGAAAACCCGAGGGGCCTAATTTGAAAGGCCAAAATGTTTAAAATCAACCCATGAACTGCCACAAGTGAACTCAGCTAAAATTTAGAGCAACTTGTGCAAAACACAAGAGTGAACATAATGAATTAACCCGTGACTTGAGAAACAACGGAAGAGAAATGCATGTACAGAGAGACATCGGGAGAGAGCTGGGGCATCGCAATGGACGAACATTGGATATTAATCATACTAACAACTATGTGATACTACTTCTCACTGTACAAGACAATACATATAAACCACAACTCACATTCCAGCAGCAGATTTAGAGACTTGCTTTAGAGCATTGGAAATCTCATCAGCTTTTGCTTGCCCACTTACATAGGTGACCAAGGGGCTCTCTGGTGGAACAATGCCATCTCTTAGATAACTTCCTGATGTTCTTAGCAGCTCTTCTGAACCCTTTGCGACCACCCCTTTCATGATTATGGTCTTAGCAGCTGTTTCCTTTTGATTCCAAAGAATAATGTTTTTCACTTTGGTATCAGTCAATTGGCAGTGATGTTGAATCAATTTTGTTAAGCAGGTTCAAACTTTGGTAATTGATTCTTAGCTGACTAATGATGCTTCCTTTTCTGATGTTACACCAATGTTACACCAAAACTGCCGAGACCCTCTTCTTCCTCTCATCCATTAACGGTAAATGGAAGAACAGTGGAACCTTACCAAACTTCCATCCCGCATGTTTTAGATAGGCTGGGAGCCGCAAATAATGTTAAGGCGGACAATAAGAACCGCAAGAAAGGGCATTATTGAAGCTCCGTCATTTGCTGAGAAGCTCATTCTAATTGAGCATTTAAGAGAGAACTAGCCACAATTTTGATATCTAACATAGAACTCTTATTTACAAGAAATGTACGACAGAAGTGAAAGTAGTTGCATTCATTCGCTGGCCTCCCTAAATTGTTCACCGCTCAGTGTTACAAATTTGCTGTCGTTTAATTTCCAAGTCTGGCACGCTCTGCGTATGATACTCAGCTTTTTTTCTTCTTTCTATCCTTGAGACAAGTGCGTATTAGATTTATTTTCCTATGTTTTCATTTTTGGATTATTAGTAGTCAAAGAATAATTGACTGTCCACGTTATCTAACATTCCATAGCGGTGTAGGTATTGGGGCCGCAATGTAATATGATGGTGCCAGTAGTGGTGTTTTTATATAACATTAGTTTATTGTAATGTTATCATAGTGTCGGTCTTGTACAACTCAAAGGCTCTCCTGATATAAGTTTTAATATTCTGATCCTCCCATATAAAACCATCTCTTTGTAATCATGTAAGATTCATTGATTTGAATAAGAAAACATTTTTGAGAACTCTCCTTCAGTCATTTACTTTTAAGTCTCCTCCAAGATACAAGATTGATGAGTTTTCTGTGTGAAGAGGGAACCCCAGCAGAGGGAAAAAAATTTATATGTTTCGGGTACACTAAATGGTTGGTGTACCATCCAATACACATAGGATATGTGAAATTATTCTTCAACTTACCACATTATATTTTATGACATGTGGCTAGCTGCATTGGAAATATTTCACATATTCTATATCAATTGGATGGTACACCAACCACGTAGTTTACCCGGAACACCCATTAGAGGAGACATGAGATGAGAGAGGGTTAGTGATTGATGGTGTGCCAACAAAAGAATGGGGAGTTTAAGCAAGCAAAGTACAATTAGATGAGTGCATAAAGTGGTCTTATTAGTGAGTGTTCCACTTTAATGTCTTTTCTCTTTTTCCTTTTACTTTGTTATTCTTCTGCTGCTTTGTCATTTGTTGTCAGTTGTGGCTTGGTGCTTGGTGCTTTTGCTTTCTGGGGAAGGGATGAGCATGAGTATATTGGAGACCAAGTAATAATGATTCGGCATTTTTCTGAGCTGTGCGTCTCTTCTTCTAGCCGCACTACCCGCACCCCTCTTCCTTGCCTATTTCTCCCTCCAGATCTGGGTTTTTTTATTTTCCCTTTTTTCCAAGGGAAATGTGCCATAACAAGTTGCTGCCTGCGATTTTGTATCCTTCAAAATTTCCCTTTTTTCACAAGGTTCTCTATTTTATTTAATTATATTTTCTTTTGGGTGAAACTTCTCCGATTATAAATAATGTACACTAGAAAATCAATACAAATAATTCCGCTGCATATTATGATAGAGTAGAAGAATAAGGTAAGATTAAAAAAGATACAGTACCACTTTTTAAAAAAAATAAAAATAAAATTTGTAGACAGATTGTAAAGCTCTGGATGTAACAATTATTAGAGATTTGCTAAAATGATAAATGATTTCCGATACTCGATGTATTTTCTAAATGATAAATTATTTGAGTTTTTTTTTTTTTTTTCCATTTGATGTTGGAGAGAGAGAGAATAAGAATAGGAGACGTCTGTTGCCGAGTCCATGTCCATGGATAAAGAGAAACATAGAAAAACATAAAAACAAGAATTTGATATTTTTAGTTATCTATAAAAAAAAAAAACTAATAAAACATATTCATGTATACACCACTTCTCAGCCAAACAATTAAAAATAAATTTCATAATGTCAAAATAAAAATTTCACAGTTTTAAGGCTTAGAGAATGTCACAAGGAGTTTCTAGGAATTTTCTGCGTCATTTTTTGAATTTTAATGCATTTATTGTAAATTTTAGAAGTTTAATCAATGGAAGTGATTGACACGAGGAAGCTGCTGAAAGGCACACCATCAGTATTTCTAACGGATGTCCTTCTACAACAGCGCCACGTGTCATTTAAGCTATATTTGTATTATGACATTTTCTATTTAAACCCCACACTTCTCTTAGTCCACCCCATGTTCTAAGTTCACCACATCTTTTAATTTAAATTTTCACAATTTCTAAGAAAACCTCACTATCTTTCCAAACTACCCTTAAATACACCCCAAACTGAAAAATAAGAAATAAAGAGATTTTCTATTTAAACCCCACAATTTTATTTGTTCTCAGTCGAAAAAAAACACAAACAAATGGAACCCCAAACTTGAAATTTAATACTTTCTAGAGAAAAAGAACAACTTTACCTCTCTCCAAGAACTGTAATTGGAATTCCAACACTTGGGTATTGTTGAGTTGAGAGAGAGAGAGAGAGAGAGAGAGAGAGAGAGTTTGTAACAGGAAGTTGGAAGGAGCTTGTGGTTGGGGATAATAATCTGGCAATAAAATGTAGAGGAGTTCATATTTTTCTAAAACTTAATATGAAGAGTGGTGGGGTGTGTGGATAGATGTAATAAGATTAATTATTAAGTTGGATGACCTTTTTTGTCTTTTACACAATAATAAAACTTACAGCTTAATGATTTAAGTATTGGGGTGAACTAAGAGAAGTGTGGGGTTTAAATAGAAAATCTCTTGTATTATTTATCTTAAAACATTCATAAACAACTTAAATTAAAAATAAAAAAAATACACCGAAAAAAAGGTATGCGGTCCTTACGACAAGGCCTTTGATTTTTAAGGTCTAAAATCATAATACCACATATTTGAGTTCATGGTAATCATTGGATCAAAGAAACAAGAGTGTTAGGTTGTAGAAAATTAACTTAGGTTTTGGTTTGGTTGGAAATAAACTTGAGTTGTTTTGCCACTTCGAGTTTTTATAAGTCAAAAATAAGATTTTTAGAGCTTTAGGGTGGAGAGAATGTCACAAAGGAGTTCTTAGAAATTTTCGGAATATTTTTTGGATTTTTAATGTATTTATTATGAATTTTGGAAGTTAAATCATAAAAAAATTATATTAAATTAAAGTGATTGACACATGGCAACTGCGTGAAAGGCGCGCCGTCGTTATTTCTGATGGGTTTCCTTCTACGACAGCACCACATGTCATTCTCTTATATTTTATTCTTTATGATTTAAAAAAAAAATCATATAAAATTAATTAAAATTAAAACAAATGCACCGAAAAAAGGTTCACGCTCCTTAGGACAAAGTCTTCAATTTTTAGGTCTAAAATCATGATTCCACATATTGAGTTCACTGTAATCATTGAAACATTAACTATAATTTTGATTTAATTACTTTATAACTAAGTTCATTTTAAAGTAAAACTTTCTGGTGCTTCTAATCTTATATTAGCATAGTTTGTTGGCATATCAAGTATCAATATTCCTTTTGCTACAATAAGAATTATATTTATCTTTGAGGTTGATGATAACGTCTCTTTCATGTGTAATAATATCCTTGATCGAAAGTATGGTTGACTTCTCTTCTGGCACATATGTGGCTTATTTTGTATACCTATTTCAGTAATACAAGTCGTTCATGAGATTTTTTTCATTGTAACTTCTTATACGTTTTTGTTTCAGGTTTTAATCAGCATTGGTTATCTGCTTAAATCTCACCACTGGATGATTTTTCAATTATATGCTATTAAACGGGGTAAGAGAAGAAGAAGTGATGCATCACGTACTACTTTTCGTACTAGGCTAGACTCTTGCAACTCTGTTTGCTCTCTGTAATTCCTAATGGGAAAATCTGTGTTATTGTTGAGAAGTTGATATATATCATATACTTTGATGTAGGTTAGGGGTAGAATCCATTCCACTCTCATGTTCCTTTCAATACGGGGGAGGATTTACCAGAGTGGTCAAGGAACCATTATTTTAATTGCAGTGGAAGCTATGCAACACCTAATAAATTACTTCTTACATTTTTTTTTCTTTAATGTTGCCTTCCGAAGAAAATATGCACTGAGGAAAGCCGCTCAAGTGACCATAAATTTCTTATATTCAAGGGTCAATTGTAAGTTGCGTTCTCAACCAGTAATTTGTGATTGTTCTGTTATGCTCTCTCGCTTTAATTTACTTTTTAACTAACTGGTTGTCATGTTGTTGTTCCCCAGACGAGTAACATTTTATGGATTTTGGAGATTTTCTTTGACTAGTAGTGTGGGATTTAATGTGAATCTAGAAAGTGTTGGTCGAGAGCAAATGGTTTGGACTAACTTGAGAACCAATTAACAATATATGTTTGTTCGTCGAGAGCGCATGGTACCCTGCGTATAATAACATGAACAGGAAGCAAGCAACAACTTGAAAAGCACTGCAGCTATATACTTTTCGGGACACAAAAAGGGCATATAATTCTCTCTTTAATAGCCTCTAACAAAGAGTCCCCCGCCATCTAACCATATTTTGAATTCCTAAATATGCATGCATTTAGATTTTAGAAGGACACATAAGTTTACAATTATCATTTGGAGAAATACAATGTTGAATAATATTAAGAAAAAGACAAATTCCTATTGTATCCGAACACATGTTCATCTTAAAATTGATTCTAAAACTCATGAGTAAACAAATGAGTCATTTCTTTCTGTAACCGGCATATCCAAATTATTTTTAATTCTTTAAATACATTTTTCTTTTTTTTACCTAATAGTAGCACAAGTCTGCGAGAGTAATAATGATGTGAAAGTATTTGATGGTTTTTTATTATGTGCAGAAACTAGGTGAACATTTTTGGTATTTCTGATTTCTCAAAAGGAAAAAGAAAAGGATATATTAGTTTCCAAGAAATAGATGCAGCCCCTCAAGGAATTAGAGGACGCATACAAACCGACTCATTTCCTGAAAAAAGATGGAATCATCATTGGCAGGGAGGAGGTTGGGTCAAACATAGTTACAACCTTGACCAACTCCAACATCAATCAAGAAATCTTGCTGTTATGGCCGTTGTGGGAATGGCCGGCCTGGGGAAGACAACTTTGGCCTGTGGCAAGCGGTTTCCATAAGGATAATGGTTGGAGTTCCACTTTTTTTAGCGAGATCTGTCTTTCCCAGTTTGAATTTTTGTTAATTAAGTCAATTTACAATGATAATTCTGTAATAAAGTATTTTGAAAAAAGGATGTGGGTGTGTGTGTCTGATCCTTTTAACATCCATGTGATTTTGATCTGCATGTTTATAATCTCTTAACCCATCAAAAGCCACTGTAAGAGAAAATCAAGCTTAAATACCTTCAAGAAGAGTTAGAATCTCTTAACCCATCAAAAGCCACTATAAGGTCACAAATTGGGTGTTATATTCAAGCCTAAATCGATTGAGTGAGAACTGTATTGTGACTTTGGATGAAAAGGAGACGCAATCAAGGTGATAGAGCACCAAAATATATTGGTAAGTTATTGATTTCATTTAAATTTGGTTTTGCTTTTTTATTTTCCTTATACCTCACAATTTTGATTTCAACCCAAGATTTCCCCCAATTTACTAAACTCTAATAGCACAATATACCATAACTAGTTGAGTTAGAGGAAGAAGACTGAAGGCGATTCCTAAATTTTTTATATAATAAAAACAGCATTTAACGAAAGATAACAGATTCTCCTAAACCCTAAACCCTAAACCCTAAACCCTAAACCCTAAACCCTAAAAAATCACAATTAAATACTACTAAGATTTTATGAAATCGTTAAAAGTTTACATCATGTGTTTTAACTATCACTAAGAGCAGCTCCAGCGCTACAAGTAAACCGGGCAAAAGGCCCCCCGACCAAGCCCAAGGGAGCTCCAGTGCGCGACTACAATCCAAGGCAAGCCCTGGGTCCCACCAGCCCGGGCAAGCCCTGGGTCCCACCAGCCCGGGCAAGCCCTGGGTCCCACCAGCCCGGGCAAGCCCAAGGGCAGGTTTCGCTTGAGCTTCAGCCCGAGGGCGGTGACGTCATGCTGACGTCATCGCGCAGTAATTCAAAATTTTTTTATCGTTGGCGCGTGAATTACACGCGCCAACGGTAAAAAAATTTGACTTCCGCGCGCTGACGTCGCCCCTGACAGACTCCAACGGGCATGTGACACGTGTCGCAATCGGGACTCTCCAATCGGTTTTTTACAGAAATCCGACGGTCATCGTTTTTTTGGCTAAAAAAATTCTGAATTTTTTTAAAAAAATACCAAAAAATTATGTATTTTTTCCCTATAAATACCTAACCATTTTATTTACTTTCCACACCAAATCTTCATACAATTTCTTCTCCATCCAATATTTTTTACTCTCCACTCACATTATTCACTTTCCACACCAATTCTCCATACAAACTCTTCTCCTTCCAATATTTTTTACTCTCCACTCACATTTTTCTACTACTTTCCATTTGTATAAAAAAAACAAATGGCATCTTCTGTCGAAGCTGGAGGCTCGTGGGCAACTCAGGAAGATATTGCGTTGTGTCAGTCTTGGGTGAACTTTAGTCATGACCATATCACAGGCAATGAGATGAAGTTCCATCATATGTGGAGCAAAATTCATGGAGAATCTCCCTCGTGTACAAATTTTCCACTGCATCACAAAATCTCACCAAGCACTCTAGGATAGTAGATTTTCCCATCCTTGCAATCTCATCCACCTACTCTGCAGATGCCCCATAAGCAAGCATCCGCAAAGCAGCTGTAAGTTTTTGCTCCGTGATAAGACCCAAACTCCAACAGCATCATGCTTTTGAATGAAGTATGTGTCGTAATTACAAATATCATGCATGATTTTTTGGAACAAATGTGGCTACATTCTATATCTCTCTCGAAACTTATATTCAGGATATAACGAATTTGGGATAAAGTAATCCTCCAAGTGTTTTGTAAAATCTGAGAAATGAAGAATAGATAAGAGATGGTGTGAGAGGTATGAGTTGATGGTGTAGTTTTATAGAGGGATTCAGAAGATAGAGATGACACGTGGCACAATTTTAGAGGGTGAAAATCTTATCTGAAATCTGAGATTATAATTTTTTTTTAATGAATATCCGAAAATTTTATCTGGAATATAACACGTGGCAACCGAGATTCTCATCTCTTCCAACATGTGGGGGCATGTGGTCCATCCACACCCCTCATTCACAACACATATAAGAGCAAATCTAATCAGAGGATCCAATTTTCATCAAACTAGTTCGTGCCTGTTGTGTTAAAATATATATATATATTAGTCCATATTTATTTATGTCTCTCGAAACACATATTGTATAAAAAACAAAATTGATTGATGATGTTCAAACTAATGTTAAAATGGTGAGGGATAAGAGGGACTAATGATTAAATTGGGAAAATTGAAATTACGTAGCGTACCTAACTAACTCTAGTAACTAAAAATGCTTTTTACCATTTTGTTTTTACACTTTGTTTATTTTTCCTGTTTTGCCCTTCTAAAATGGAGTTATTTTCTCATGAACTTAATGTAACATTTGATTGTTTTTTCATGAAATTGTTTGTAGTCTCATTATTCGTTGGTACCACCGCTTTGTCCAACAAATGCATGTGGTAATACAGACCACGGTATAAAGTAAATAGTAACAGCTGTCCAGGTGTCGTCTCATTATTCGTCCGTACCACCACCAGACAAATGCCATGTGGTAATGCAGTACCACTGTATAAAGTAGATTGAAGGTATTTAATGATCAGTTGGTGAGAAATGCATGTCCACAAATATCAAAATGGTAGAGCCCAGCAAGACTTTTAAAGTCTCCTCCTGAGAGTTAGAGAAGCTCCTCTGCCTGTCTCTGCGTGCTATTGCTGTCTTGTATTGCAAATCTGCATTCATCATCTCCTTCTCCTTCTACCTACGAGAGAAGCTCTGTGTCTGTGCGTCTTCATCCATCTTCAGTCTCTTCTTCTCGTTTCTTAATTAATTAACTAGCATTAATATGATCTTCTGTTTGTCTTGCGCAGGGTTACACAAGGAAACTAAGATATGGCAGTAGAATTTGTGCTTACTTTTGCGATCGAGGGAATACTGACGAAGCTGACTGACCTTGCTGCTCAAGAATTCCGTATGGCCTGGGGATTCAAAGCTGAACTAAGGAAGCTCAGTCAATCCTTACCCATCCTTCAAGATTTCTTAGGAGATGCTGCTGAGAAGGCAAAAGATGGGGGCAAGGCAGTGGAAGATTGGGTGACGAATCTTAAACGCCTAGCTCAAGATGCAGATGATGTCTTGGAAGAAATCAACTATGAATTTCTCCGGAGACGAGTAGAACTGCAAAACCAAATGGGAAAAAAGGTGCTCAACTTCCTTCTGCCTCCAATCCCATTTTGTTTCGACAAAAAATGGCACACAGAATTAGAAAAATCAGCTCTTCTCTGGCGGAGCTCAAGAATGAAGCAGCTTTCGTTGGGTTAGTTGCAAAGAAAAAAGATCCAACCTCTCAAAGAATTAGGGAGGACAGAGAAACCAACGCATTCATTGGTAAAGATGAAATCATCATTGGAAGGAAGGACGTTGTGTCAGACATAGTTACAACATTGACCAACTCCAACATGAGTCAAGAAAATCTGTCGGTTATGGCGATTGCGGGAATGCCAGGACTGGGAAAGACAACTTTGGCCAAGTCAGTGTACAATGAAGGTGCTATCGATGAGTATTTCGACAACAAATTGTGGGTGTGTGTATCAAACACTTTCGACGTCGATTCAATTTTAAAGGCGATGTTAGAATTACTCTCAGGCAATGAACGGACACGTCAGCAAGCATTGATTACAGACCTCCGAGAAAAGTTGAAAGAGAAAAAATACTTGCTGGTACTTGATGATGTTTGGAATGAAGATTCGGAGAAATGGGAACGTTTGATGAGCTGTTTGTCAAAGTTGAATTCTGCTCCAGGAAGCAAAATTATTGTCACTACCCGCAGTGGCAAAGTTGCATCACTCACAGAAACACTTCCGCGGCCTAAATTGGACCGTCTATCAACAGATGAATGTTGTTCCATAATATTGAAACATGCATCCTGCTCAGATGGTAGTTCTGATTTAAAGAGTATTGGATGGGAGATTGCTGAAAAATGTGCTGGTCTACCATTGATGGCAAAGGTACACGTACTGTATATATTATATTATATTTTTCTCTTTCTCTCTCTTTTATTATTATTATTTTTCTGATACAAGCATTGCTTACAGCTGTCATTTTTTTATCTATATATATAAAGCAAAAGGCAAATGCATTTTTTATCTATATATATAAAGCAAAAGGCAGAGAATGGTGAAACATTTAAAATACCAGAAAATGTCCTTTGTTAATGCAAACATTAAGAATTGAAATTATTAATTAAATGAGGATAATATGATAAATTCATACTTTTTCATATTTAAAAAAAATTAAAATTAAAAGAAAAATTAGATAATGGATCCTATATTTATGGAACACAACTATCCATTATCTTTTTTAATTCTAAAATAAATTTAAAATTTTTTAATAAAGCCTCTCGCAGGCTCCGAAGCGCGTGCGGAGAGGCTAGTATATTTATAATTTTATAGATTGTTGGATGAGTTCTTGGCATTTAGGGATCATATATTATGAATGGGTTACTTTGAATTGCATTGATGCATTTTCATGTAGAATGAAATAACAAGGTCTGAAAGAAGAGAATAGTTTCATGTCATCACAATCTCTTTCTTCACAATCACTTTATTAAATAAAAATCAACAAAGATGTTCCAGAAGACATTTGCACTAGTACCCAACCGGAAAAGCCCTTTAGATTCCAACTCTTGGCTCAATTTTAGCGTCCAATTGTCTACAAAAGTGGATTATAGAAACTAATCCAACCAATTGGAGATTTAATTACACACATAAAACTTAATACAAGTTTTTTTAATTATTTTTTATACTTTCCTTCTAAAGAAAGAAAAACAAATTTTGGGCAAAAAGTACCATGCTTAAGTGCAATAACTAACAGACATAATGGTTCGCACAAAACCAAAGAACTAACAGTCAAACGTTGGAGTCACATAGACGTAGACACACATATTTTCACTTTGCCCTTAATACTTACATTCACTTTTCACCTCTTCCAATTCCGTTTAAGTCCGTTAAGCATGCTAATATGGTGCAAGCCTCATAAAAATATGGAGAATGTTAGCAACTTTGCCCCTTCTCTCTTCTTATCATGATATGTGTCATTAATAATCAAATAAGCTAGTTTTCGTTTTCCAAATTTACCTTATTAAATGAAATATCTAATTTAAATATATTGACTTCCCTAATTTCTTCAATTTAAAAAATATTTTCTCTCTCAATCTCACTCTCAATCTCCTCTCTATCCTTGCAGCGCCTCACAACCCTTCTTCTACTTCCCCACTTCTCCCAAAACAACACTAATACCCAGCAATGACCCATGACCAGTACTCAAAACAAGCATATGAAAGAAACCCACTTCCTCTACCCCTCATTACCACCAAACACATCTCCTCATCCCTACTCAACAGCCCCCCACCGTCCACAGATTTCCCCCACCTGACCTCCTTCGCTTTCTCTGTTGTTTGTAATTGAACAACTTTTTTATTTATTTCTCAATCTCACCACCAAAGCACTATTTTTTTATTATTTGGTTTGGTTTATAAAAAATAAAATAAAAGTGTTTGAACTTTCATGATTTTGTAGCAAGGGTCTATAGAGGTTAGAGAGAGAAAA
>BJCG01002253.1:0-55880 GCA_005406145.1 Prunus yedoensis
AAGGCAGGCCAAGTAAAAACCCCAAGGCCTGCATTCGCAATCGTCTCCACAACAGCAGCTCATACTTCTTCTTTTTCTTCTTCTTTGCTTTGGTCGTATTCTTGGTTTCTCCTTCCGTGTAGTTGGATGTAGAAGACAATAAACTATAGGCAGCTTCTTTGGTTTTTGGTTTGCTTGTTCTGGACGAGTATATAATATTATTTGATGATGGAGACAAACAGAGAGAGACCTGTTCTCTGCTGCCGCCTTTACGGGCTAAACCCAAAAGTCCAAACTTTTTTTTTTTTGTGATACGTAATTGAACCAAATTAACAATCATTGAAAATACCGGAGGATCAACCAAAACCAATAATAGATTTCCACGTCCTCCTCCCACTTTCCTTGACCAACAAACCTCCTTTCTTAGAATCCAATTAACATATGAACTTGCAATTAATATTTAATATAATTTTCTTTATGCAATTCATAGCTTCTCAACTTCTTCTTCTTCTTTTTTATATTTCTTTTGGTGAATTCAGTTGTAGTAGATCAGTAGAAGGTCATTCATTTGACATTTGAAGATGGAGCCGTGATGGTCACAATGCCTATGCTTTTTTATGTACCAGATAAATATTTAATTATTGATCAACAACTCTTATCATACTGTAAGTTTATGGTTTAACTTTGACAGTGAAAAAGCTTCAACTATTGACTTGGTATACTCAACAGTACACTATAATCCGATTCTTGCTGCACCAGAACAAATATCTCCTTGTCAAAGATTAGAACAGCTTTAATTACCTCTGAGTCCGAGCTTAGTTACGGTTTGCCAAATTAAGCAGCTTTCCGTTCTCCCCCAAAAGCTGAGTCATTCCGATTGCCTGAACTGGATTAACCACTGGCTGAGTTTGCAGTATGCAGCAGCTCCCTTTATTGTTCACCAGGTTTAGAAACTAAAAGACTTTCCTTGAGGCTTCCTGCAGCTTCAACATCTCATGCTTTACCAGTCGGCATATATTGGCTTTTAAAGTCCTCAACTGTCAACCTTTTATTTTGTTTTCAGTGAACCAATTCAATTTTAGCATTTGGAGCCATAAAAACAGGGCAAAGGGCTGATCATCAACCACTATCAGTACCAACCCAACTGCAGGCGATGTCTTTAGATATTCCTCTTACCTCATTTTCTCTCTAAGCTCACTTACATTGTCCCATTTCCCAGCGGCTGCCAAAGTATTAGAGAATGCAACATATGCACCTGGCCGACCATCCGGATTCAACTTAAAAAGTTCCTTGGCAGCTATACTTGCCATCTCAACATCACCATGTAGAGTACTTGAACTAAGAAGAGCAGCCCAAACATCGGAGTTGGGCTTCTCAGGCATCCCCATTGCCAGCTCCCATGCTTGATGCAAACTTCCTGCACGCCCCAAGAGATCAACCATGCAAGCATAATGCTCCATCTTTGGTTTTAGTGAGTAGTCCCTATCCATGCTTTCAAATATCTCATGGCCTTTGTCAACCAGACCAGCATGTCCACAAGCTGATAGAGCACTGAGGAACGTGACAAAATTGGGTTCAATTTGGTGTGCTCTTTGCATTATACTAAAGAGCGCAAGTGCTTCATCAGGATATCCATTCTTCCCATAGCCATCGATCATTGAAGTCCATGAAAATACATTTTTTTGAGGCATGTGGTCAAAAATTATCCGTGCATCCTCAATTCTTCCACATTTTGAATACATGTCTATAAGAGCACTTCCCATCTTTATGTCCCAAAATAATCCGGTCTTCATAAGTTGACTTTGGACTTGCTGGCCAACTTCAAATGCTGCCAACACCGAGCAAGCTCCAATAACACTAGCAAAAGTGGAGGTATTAGGTTGAAAATTCAACCGTTGCATGTCAATGTAAACCTCAAGTGATCTCCAAGCATATTCAGCCGATTTGCTGTAACCTTCAATCATTGCGTTAAATACCACTACATCTTTTTCAACCGTTCTCCTGAATATATCTTCAGCATCTTCCACAGAGCCTTGATTCATATACCCGAAATCATTGATGTTGAACACACAACATTCTTTTCCAACATCATATCAAACACAGTCCTCGCATAGCCGACCTTCCCATTCTTGATGTAAGAGTCAACAAGCGCAGTGTAAAGAACATCATCAGGCTCAACATCTGATTTAATTATCTGGGCATGCACCACTCTTCCTAAACTCCATGGAAATGCAGCATTACTAGCATAAGTAGAGGCTTTCAAGACCATAGAAAATGTATACCCATCAGGCTTTTCACCAGATAAAACAAGTCCGCGAACCAACTTAAGCGATTCTTCAACTTTCCCGCGTTTGAGGTATCCACCAATCAAATAATTATAAGCAGACAGAGTTTGTGCAGGCAATTCATCAAACACTTGGCGCGCATATTTCAGTGAACCACATTTCAGGTGCAGTATAAGCAGTTTAATGGAAACATGATATTGGGTCTGAATCCAGTTTTGAGAATATGGGTATGAATCTTTTGGCCATGGGAAGGGTTTTCTGAATTGATGTAGAGCTGCAGAGAAGAGGCTAGAGTGGTGGCAATCGGGGAAGCGACATAGTTTGGCGGGAAAACTGGATTTGGTGGGACAAGCGTCGTATGGTTTTGGGGTGAGAAGAACATGGACGGTCTGATTGTCAGTACTTTCCCATTCTTCATTTTCACCCTTTGGATCCGATACCAGCTGTTCAAGTCTTAAATTAAGCATAGAAGGCACTGCAGAAAAATTGGGAAGGATTCGACCCTTAGTTTCGTTTGGGCCAAAACCCAGTGTCATAATAAGGCGCAGCTCAATTTTTGCACTGGGCCCAAGATTGATGCCCATTAGGTATTTCATATTTACATTTTAAAAAGATAAAAATTTATCCCATAGGACTCATGTTCTCCTTTTGTTTTTTATTTTTAAAAAAATTTCATATGGAATTTTGTTAATTTACTATATTATTCTCATTTAATGAATAGTTTTAATTTTTATTAATGGGTTTGGATTGCCCCAAGTCTTTACTTTTCGGTGTGCTCCCAAATGGTGCTAAGTTCAAACCCCCATAGTACTGTGTGCGAGTTTTCCCCCATCACCCTTCTTAACTTTAACAAAAATAAATAAATAGTTTCATGTCTTAATATTTTATTAATTAATAATAATTTTGATATTTTGAATGTTTTACCCTTAAACCTCTGCCTTTATATATGTATATCTATCTATGAAAAATATTTAGCTTTGGTGCAGCTTCACTTATCATTTTAAGAAAAGTGACTATGTTTATAAATAAATAAAAAGAAAAAAAGAAAAGTGAAGTAAAAAGAAATTACTGTAGGATAAGGGTAGAATGGGAAAGAGAAAGAACAAAATTGATTAAAAAGTATTAAAAAGCAAAATGGAGTGTAAGTGAAGAAAAGAGGAGTGAGGAAAATCATATCATTTATGAAAATAATAAATAAAATAAAAGTGAGTACGTACGCATGACGAACTTTTTCTCCATTGTGGGGATAGGAAAACACGTTCCAAATGATTTTTCAGAGCCTTCACACACACACACACAACCCCTCATTGAGTGGATTGGTGGAACTCAAATACCTCTTGCTTCCTCTTCATTGAGTGGTCACCACATTTTCTTATAAAATTATAACGTAATAACGTTGCATTGCAAAGCTACGTAAATTACAAACTAATTGGTGGCATTTGCTTTGCAAATCCAACTTTTTGGGATTGCACTAATCAATAATTATAGCTTCCCTGATGATTTTTTTTGGTAAATAATTGCTTTAGTGGTGGACTTTCTTTCATCAAAACCTAAGTAACAATTTTGTTGCCTACCATGAAAACGAAAGCCACAAGATCGACCTAATATTATATTAAATACAAAGCTATTAAACCATTAACCCAGCTGTGATTAATTATGAAAGAATTCGACAGACCTGCATTGCATATGTGAAGCACTTCTCACGTTTATGGGAGAAACTTTCCCATTCTTGTATCATCGTCTCTATCTCTGGTCAATGAAACGTGAATAGAGAAATATTTCTTCTAATTAACGTACGAAAAAATGAAACTAATTTGATTTTCACACTCTCAAATGGACTCTGAATATGGACGATTGCGATACATTTTATACATTTACTTAGTAATGCATCACAACCATTTCATGTGTGTTTTAATGACTGAGTTATAGGCAAGAAATAATTAAAACCTATAATCATACTTGACTTGGTTGATGGATGTGAATGATGCGATCCCATTAAAGTGGCTTTGGTAAATCTTGAAGTAGACAATTGGCATTCCTTAATTATATATTTTTTTTAAGTATGATGAGAATGCTCAAGAGGAAAGGAGACTTACACTCTTTACAAAAAAGGTTGTTGATCTCCACACGTTCAACAAATGGTTAAAGGCTTTCTCTTTCTTTCACCATCCATCATAATTAACAAAGTGCCTCATGGGACCAACCCCAACCCATGCTTGCGAGGGCATGCATATATGCATTATTGTTTATTTTTTCTCAAGTGTTGTATGCATCATAAAATATTCTACATTTTTGTATCACGTCCAAATGAAGTCATTTTGTGTAGGCACATTGATTAGTTTTCACTGTTTATTTAATGGAGGATAAAATCTCCTTCCTACTTTTTACCCTCAAATAATCTTAAAGTCGGGTTACACAGGCAAACTCCAATCACACAATACTTTGCATTGCACGATCATCTTACCCACCAAACTCTACGAAGGCTCACCAATTGCTGATCTTTATGGAATTATTAGTGGGAGTTGTGTTGAACTATTGCACCACATCCAACTAACTCCATGGGGTTGATTTTCTTATGGCAGTTCCTAACAGAGTTGTTCTTGCCTCTTCATATTACTCAAGTCAAGAGTCAAGAGGCCGAAATGAAATATAATATTTTGAAAAAGAAAATTTCCGGCCATTAGCGTAATGACACCAATAACACACGGGATAACTTTTTCATGGTGCTATCCCCGTTACAAGAGAGTTTTTCTCACTAGAGAACCCATTTATCCTAAACCTATGGAGGATGTTTTTGTATTCCCCTCATAAATCAAGCCTTGATTGTTGGATGATGATGATGAGTATGAAAACTTGAGAGATGAGAGGCTAAATAAACAAGAGACTAAGAGCATCTCCCAAAGAGTCCCCAAATTTTAACCAAATTATAGCTAAAATAGCAAAATTACTTTTAATAGATGTTTCCTTCAGTAATGTTCTCTATTTTGGCTAATATGAAATATTTTATTATTATTTTCTCTTTCTCTTGTAAATTAAATATATTAAAAAGAAAAGTAGAAACTCAACTCCACCAACCTCCCAAATGTCTTTATCTCTCTCACCCTTTTTCTCTCTCTTTCTCTTTCTCTTTCTCTTCAATTTGGCCAGCCTCCATCTCTCTCTCCTCCTTGCTAGATGTAGAGAGGCAAGTAGAGAGTCCGCTGGAAAGATGATTTTTCTTCTTTTTATCCAAAGTAGCTAGAGATGAGAGGATATGGGATATACTAGATAGAGATACTCCAAAAACAGGTAGGGGGCCAGAAAAGCAAAAGGCAGCATAGCGCGGTTTGACTTAAGGCATCGCATGCCACGTGAAACTTGACAAGAAGTTTTTATTTTTTGGTACGAAACTTGAGAAAGTAATAATAGCTATTATATTAGGGCTTAGATCAGCTATTATATTGTATATTTATACATTTTAAGATCCCCTTGGAAGGAGAAACAAAAACAATGTTCAGAATTGGTTAGCCACTCACTCGCTCAAATAAAATACAGTCCCTGAAACGAGACCAACAACACACACAGCCAGCCGATAGACTCTCTCTCCCTCTCTTCTCATCAAATCAAAAGATGAGGCCAAAGATTTTACCTTTTTGGTGACTCAATCACCGAGGAATCTTTCGGTGATGGTGGCTGGGGTGCCTCTCTTGCCCATCATTTCTCTCGCACGGTTATGAAATAAAGTCAGAGTCTTTGGTCATCTTTGTGCGATTTGTGATTCTGGGTTTTGATTTTTGATGGGTTGGTGCATAATGGGCTTGACCAGGTTGACGTGGTGCTAAGAGGTACAGTGGCTACAACACGAGGTGGGCTCTGCAAAGTTTTGGAGAGCGTCTTTCCAAGCAGTGAAAACAGAGAAGATGCGCCACTAGCTGTCACCGTCTTCTTTGGCGCTAATGATGCTTGCCTCCCCGATAGGTGCTCTGCTTTTCAACACGTGCCTGTCAACGAGTACAAGCAAAATCTCCACTCCATTGTCTCCTTTCTCAAGGTAAAATAATTACACCACATACCAAGTTTCAAACTTTCTTAGACAACAGTCTACTTTGAAGCTGAAATCACCGTATTAGACAATAAAAAGTTTCATTTTTGGGATTAAAGATGTGGGTTTTGTTCAGATATGATTATACTTGCAAAATCAAGCCTTAAGATTTTGCAGAATCAAAAGGCAACTGTGCACAGAACCAAATATTAATGGGTTTGAGAGATGGTATGTTTGCTCTTTGCTGCTCAAGTGTGCTGGGAAGCGCAGCTAATCAACATCCATCTTTCTCATGATGGTCTTCTCTTTGACTAAAAGGAGCAGGGGTGGCGCGGTCTCGTCGGTTCGGTTTTACGTCGTATTAGAATTGGAATTGGTACTATTTAATTGGTGCGGTTTGATTCAATTTTGGTATATTTTTTTTATAAAACTGGCCGATCCGGTTTAAAGCGGTTTTTTATTTTTCGGTTTCAAACCGGATATTTTTATTATTTATTTTTACAAATTCAGCAATAATTTTATTTTTTTGGGCTTAAAATTTACAAATAATTCAATTTTATGCAAGGAGAGATGATTTGGCCTAAAAAAGAAAAGTACTTTGAAGTGGACTCGAGAAGAAATATTAGTTATGGAATTAGAAATCAAGCATTGGACTTAAATAATTTAAAAATAAATATAAAAAATACGCAGCAGGTCCAGTCCGGTTTTGTAAGGTGTCAAACTGGCATCGAAATTGGTTTAAACTGTTCCAGTGCCGATTTGTTGACTTTTTAGTCAACACAATTTTTTTCCGATTTTTTCTATCCGGTGTTCCGATTTCCTGGTCTCGATGCCCACCCCTAAAAAGGAGGAGGCCATTGCCACCAGGAGCAGAGCAATAGTGGCCCTCTGCTTAATTTCTGACACGCCTATAAATGTATACGTATTGTATAGTATCTGGGAGAGTATATCTTTCCGTAAATTGTAAGCGGGGAGGACCCTTAAAAGTCTAAAGTCTACCTTTCTTATTTATTAAATAATTGTTAGTTAGGTTGGGGACCTAAAAGTTGGTTTATACGGCTATCGATAGGAGTTTACTGTCTCTAAGGCCCACGACTTCACAAGTACGTGGTTGTCTGTTGGGTTTTGCGTGTCTTTGCGTTCCCCTTGTTGGTTTCTTATTGTTTGCTTCTGAATTCTTTACCTTGTTGATGTCTCAATTCCTTGACCGCACTTCTGGTCACTTCACTTCCATGAAATGAAATGATGAAAGTTCTTAGAATCATGGGTTGGTTTAACCTTTTGTTTGGATTAAAGAGGCGTGTCAGTCTGTGACAGTGGACATTTGTGAGACGTATGTTTCACATGCATAAAACTGTTATAGGCAAAAAGATATAGTCCAGGAGATATTTCAGATTCGCTGATTCATATGGTTCTTGCATGTCGTTCATTTGAATCTGATGCCCAATAGGTGTAGCTTTTGCAGAAGTCCTGCCAGTAGGTATTGCTTTTGCATTGGAACTTTAGTTTATCTGAAACATGATAAAAAAGGAGGAAAAGAAAAGTTATTATTAGAGTTCTATTTCCATCTTTTAAGCCAATAGGTCTTGTTGATGCTTAAAAAATGGTTCAAACACTTTTGGACCCAACTTGTAATGACGTCACCTTTGGCAAGACAAAAGACGAGCGGTAAGACCTTTGGCACTAGCGTGGTACCAGCCAAGTGCTCTCCGATACTTAAGTTAGTATCAAGTATGGAGTAAACAGTGATCTGGATAGAGTGATGACTAAGTAGCGAAGGTCCAGTTTCCTTGTTTTGGGACTTGTGCCTTTTTTTATAAATTATGAGAGAGGTGCATCTTGAGTGAAATTTCGATGTGGGAATGTGGGCATTGCTTGAGGAGGTGCCACATGTCCTTGTGAGAAATCTCTAATGAAGTGTGGACTTTTGATACAATTGGCAGTCCATGGTGCCAGAGGCTCACATATTGCTGATGGTACTTTGTGGGGCACAATTGGTTACCCATTTAGCGGGTCCTCCTCGTGGGTCCCTTGTTCCACGTGTCGTTCTTTGATTGACGGTTAGATATGGTATAAATAGGTCTTGTTTAATATATGATGCATCATGCATGGGGAACAATGGTGGTGATTGCCATCATAAAGTGGAAATGGTGGCAGAAATGAAAGCTGCAAAGCCTGTGATTTATGGAGATCTCGTGTATGTTAAGTTCTACAGTCTGGACAGATATAGAGCTGATAAAGCAACAGCATTAGGGTGAATCTGGTCCTTCTGTTTAGGTTTATTTCTTAGTCACCAAATAATGAACCTAATATCCATATCAGTTTAGGCATCTTTAGATTTCCTGTTGTACAAGGCAACTTAAAATGGTTGATAGTGCTGGTGGAATCAATTGCTAAGTGTGGTTTGCGTTTGTTTGTAGTGCATTTGAGGCCCGTCTATAAGCTTACATCTCTGTTACACCGAAAGCAGACATTCTTACATACGTACTACCGGTCATGTACTTACCGAACAAGAAAAATTTATACATTCGCTTTAGGTGAAAAAAAATTGTTTTCAATAGGTGTCTGCATATAAAATTAGCTTTTTGTTCAAGTTATGTTTCGACTTTCTATGTGTTTACGTTTTCTTTTTTTCTATTGGCTTTCAGAAGCGATGGCCTACGACTCGCATTCTCCTTATCACCCCTCCTCCAATTGATGAAGATGGGCGCCTTCGGTATGGTTTTACTATTTATGATTTTTTAGTCCCATTATATCATCTATGTTCATTTTTGGGTTTCATATTAATTATCTTGGATTCTTGAACCGTAATGCAAATTTCTTGCTTATTTATGTTAAGATTATGTACATCAATTGACAACAAAGAGTTTGATTTTAGTTATTTATGTTTTTGATTCAGACATCCCTATATTGATAATCCATCCAATCTGCCTGAGAGGACAAATAAAGCTGCTGGTGCTTATTCAGAGGCATGTGTTGCTGTAGCTCGAGAAAGTGGGAACCCAGTAATAGATCTTTGGACTAAAATGCAGCAGTTTCCTGACTGGGAAAAAGCTCATCTAAGGTCTCTCTGTCTCTCAGCATGTAATATTTGTCTACTTGCAGTTTTACTAAGCATTGGCATGGACCAATTTCATATATATGTTCGCCTCGCATTACCTATGATCTCTCTAACATTTAATTGCCAACTCAGCTCATCTGATATCTTATCTTATTTGTTTATGTACATGAATGAACTTGTATGTCTGCAGCTAGCATGCATGATTCTATCGAAAACTTGCTCATTTTCCAAATCTGAATCTTCTTGTTCTGTTAATGGTTAATTATAAATTTACATTGGACTGGGCATATCAACCGGCTGTTGAATATGTCTGCAGGCTCACTCTTTGAGTCAATTCCTGCTTCAAAAATGTTTGGTAAACCTTTAAAAGTTGTACTATAAGAATTTGGTTCCATGGGCCTTTTGGCTGGACGGTGCCTTTTGCACTGGCTTTAAGTTTTTGGGTTTCTGTACCCCTTGAGCCACCTGTTTTCTGCCTATGTAGGCAACAGTGAGTTGTAAGTAAAAGACATAAGCATGTGATATTGTGTTGTTGATTGAAATTGCAGGGATGGCTTGCACCTTACTCCGCGGGGGAACATGGTGTGATTGAGGAGGTGGTTCTGAAGCTGAAGAACGAAGGCTTGAGTCTAGAATCTTTGCCAGTCGATCTCCCACTTATAACTAACATAGACCTAAAGACCCTCTTAAGGCTTTTCAAAATTGAAAAAGAATAAAGTTGTGTGTCATGGATAGAGTATTCTCTTTCGAGGGTTATTTTGCTACCATATAGGTTTAAATATTGTTATAAATAAGCTGATTAGGGACCGTAAGATGTTGATTTTCGGTTCATTTTGGCGCTGGTTGTTCCACATCTGGTTCTTTTGGTGCAAAAAAACTCTATTCTCTAATTAATATCAATCTCTCTTTCAGTTCTGTAGTTTTATACAAGTCTCTTTCGGTTCATCTCCTGTGCATTTTTTATCAGGTTTAGTTGAGGTTAATTTAAGGTGCATTCCTTTTTTCTTTCTATTTTTGGGGACAATTTAAGGTGCATGAAGTGAACCCAGAAGAACTGTTTGCCTCGAGTGTTAATCCATGGATGCTTATAAAACAGGGGATTGTTCGTTGAGAGGCTTCACAAGGATCTCATTTTATGCCATATATAGTGTTCTCCAGTTGAAATCTCAGATACTCATCAATATCGCTCCTGGTGTCGTCTTTGTTAGCAAAAATAACACCCTTATAATCATTTTCTTGAAGAAAAATATCATGCAAGTGCCTCTGTCCTGCTCAAAAAACAGATTAAAAAACAAGGGTTTCTTGGGCTCATTACAAAATCTTCATCAGTCCAGTATTCCTGGCAATGGAATACCCCACACGACTTAACCTCTTTTCTTTTGATTTTTTTTCCTTTTTTTTTAAATTATAAAATGATAATGATGATAAACGATTTTAGAGCTTGGGCCACGTCGTGGAAAGTATCAGCTCCAAAATGTGGGCACATTGTTGTAAACTTGTAATTTATTGATATCTTAAAACTACAGCTTTTGAGGAACATAATTTAGAGTTGTTAGAGCCTTTGCTTTGCTTAAGAGAAAAGTAAAAACAGGGGAGGTCTATACTCTTGAAATACATTAGGAGTATTCTAAACGTATAGCCGGGCGTCTATACTTCACAAAATGGTTTTTTGTTGTTGTAATTAAGTAATATCTTAGCATTTTTAAATTACTTTAATTAGTAATTATGTTTTAATTATTTTTTCTTAGTAAATAATTAGTATTTAAACGTTTTAAATTTTTAAAAAAATTACTTAGTAAACAGTAATAAATTATTTTAAATTATTTTGTGGACTTTGTTTTTTATTTTTATTTATACAAAATTAGTTTGCTTAGTTTTGTACTTGCAATTAAGTAATATTCTAAGGGTATCGCCGAGCGGCTATACTCTTGAACTATATTAATATTAAATAGTATAGCCGAACGGCTATACTCTTTGAATGTATAGGATTATTCTAACAGTATAGCCGCGCGGCCATTCTCTTGTAATATATAAGAATATTCTAAGCGTACTATACGTTTGAACTATATTAATATTTAAATAGTATAGCCGTCCGGCTATACTCTTTGAATATATAGGATTATTCTATCCGTATAGCCGCGCGGCTATACGCTTTTAATATATAGGAATATTCTAAGGGTATAGCCGACCGGCCATACTCTTGAACTATATTAATATTAAAATATTATAGCTGCCCGGCTATACTCTTGAAATATCTAAACGTAATATATAAGATATTCCAAGAGTCTAGCCGGTCGGCTATACTTCACAAAATTGTTTTTTTAATTAAGTAATATCTTAGCCTTTTCAAATTAATTTAATTAATAATTATGTTTTAATTATTATTTCTTTAGTAAATAATTAGTATTTAAACATTTTACAAATTTCATAAATTACTTAATAAACAGTAATTAATTATTTTAAATTATTTTGTGGACTTTCTTTTTTATTTTATTATACAAAATTAGTTTGTTTAGTTTAGTATTTGCAATTAGGTATATCGCCGCTCGGCTATACTCTTGAACTATATTAATATTTAAATAATATAGCCGCTTGGCTGTACGATTGAAATATATTCTAAAAGTATAGCCGTCCGGCTATACCCGTTTAATATATAAGAATATTCTAAGAGTATAGCCGCGCGGCGATACTGTTAAAATATATTAATATTTAAAGCTATACTCTTGAAATACATTAGGAGTATTCTAACGTATAGCCTGGCGGCTATACTTCACAAAATGGTTTTTTTTTTGTGGTAATTAAGTAATATCTTAGCATTTTTAAATTACTTTAATTAGTAATTATGTTTTAATTATTATTTCTTTAGTAAATAATTAGTATTTAAATATTTTAAAATTTTCATAAATTACTTAATAAACATTAATTAATTATTTCAAATCTTTTTTGTGGACTTTGTGTTTTATACTTACAGAGGTTGAACATAATGATAGACGTCGGAGGCAGTGGAATACCTACACCATGGTTATTCAATACCTATTGTGCACTGTGATATGAAGCCCAACAATATACTACTAGATGATGATATGGTTGCACATGTTTCTGATTTTGGAATTGCAAAACTCTTGGGTGGAGGAGATTCTATTACCCAAACCATGACCCTATCCACGGTTGGGTATATGGCTCCGGGTATGTACTTGCTAATTTAATATCTTTCAATTACGAACAACATAACTTAAATGGTAATTTCATCATACATATGATATGAATATAATTTATATATATATAAGTACAACTGAAATATAATTCATATTGCAGAGTATGGAATGGAATGAATAGTTTCAACAAGAGGGGATGTGTATAGTTTTGGTATTGTGCTCATGGAAACATTCACAAATAGGAAGCCAACAGATGAGATGTTTGTTGGGAAATGAATTTAAAGCAATGGATTGCAAACTCACTAGTATTACCAGATGGAATCATAGATGAAGTTGTGGATGCCAATTTGCTTGGGATTGGGACATAGCAGGAAGATGATGATCATGTGAGGACGAGGGATTGCATATCAGCTATTATGAGATTAGCTCTTATTTGCTGTGCAGAATCACCAGAAGAAGAGAGGATAAGTGTGAAAGAAGTTGTAGCCACACTCAATAAAATCAAGACAAAGTTTTTGAAGGACGCTGCTGCAAGAAGAGGTGTGCTGTTAAACCGTCCTCTTGTTCATGCACTTTCTTTGATTCAATTTCAGTCTTAATTTAGACAATGTAGAGGAGTGTATATTTTGGTTTTTGACTGATTTTATAGGGAGAGTGTGTATATTATATATAGATGGAACTAGTCATAAGAACGAAATTCAAAGCATCCTACTTGGTATGATATCAGTATCAGAGGAGGATTTGTTCTGTTGTGTCGTGGCTGCAACCACCACGGCCTCTTGGGAGCTCCTTCACTGCTTTTCGCCATGCCAAGAGGCAAGAAACGGCTTACTACGGCAGCCTATTTTTGTTGTGTGTAAACAAGGAAGGTGGGATTGGACCCTTTTGGGAGCTGTTAGCATAAAAGCTTAAATCAGTGATGGGGTCATTGGGCTTTCTATAACTGAGTATCTTGATTACCAAAAACAAACTTGATATATCTGGTGGGCCTAGGCCTAACAAAGCAAAACACTCAACGGAAGTTGCAGAGTTCACATAGAATGGAGGAGCAGAGGCAACAACTTATTATTTTTTAAATGTTATTGGGTGACAGCTGTTGAGAGGTCGTTGGGTGAGAATACTTAGCTGGATTGCTTACTCTGACATTCCCGTGCCGAGCAGGGAAGTTTTTCTTGGCACAGAGGCGCTATGTTGAGAGGTTACAAAGAGGGAGTTCAATCTAGCAGTCTATTAATAACTCTACACTAGATCAAACGGCTATTAAAGAGCTTCTCATTATAACCTCTATGTCCCTTGCCCTTACCCAAATTAAGAAGAGAAAATTAAGAGATAGAAATTTAAGTTGAGGGTTTCATACTGGATTTTGTCAACCTCTAGAGACCACTTGCTTCTCTGAACGCTTTCAAGTTGGAGCAACACCTACACCTACCTATAGCTAACATATATGCTGCAATTAACTAGTTTCCTTCTGTCCAAAATTGGATTGAATTGGCCCAATTTCTTCAATCCTTGCAGATGGAAGGAAAAGAAAACCCATAATCAGGGAAGGTGATTGGAATATTGTTTACCCAATTAAGCTTAAGGTAGGGTTAAAGTATGAAGGTTGTGGTATTTATAGATTTTCTTAGTCCTCGTAATTTGGTATTATTTATAGTGCTTGAAGTTGTTGTCTTACGTGGAGTGAGTGGGTCGTTTGTGTAGTTGGCCTCATGCACTATCTAAGATTGCCATTACGAGAAAGAACAAAAAGAGTAGCAAGGGAATAAAGTTATTGAGAACTGTTAATTTTGGCCTAATCTTTACTTTTGTATGCTGCCAATTAAACTCGTTTCCGAATCCTTTTGTCCCGTCATTGCCTTTTCTTTCTCTACACGCAATTTTGTCCAAGGACTTTCCATCAATGTTGTTGGAAGATGTCATCCCTTATGTCATTCTACATGTCTTTTATTAAAAAAAATCATTGTTTTTTGTTGTTGGTCTTGGTGCATGTTAATTAATGTCTAACCTATTTACGTAACCAAGTTGTGCTACTTTCCCTAAACGAAAATGTGGGATCAATCTACGAGAGGTTGGATAATGATTATAACCCAAAAAGCTTGATTACTTTCAATCAAGTTTTTTTAATCGTCTAGTATGTTATGTTGTCAAAATTGTAAACAAAATCATCAGTTACTAGAATTATATTTGAATGTGTGCAATCTTCGATTGTAATTTGACAATTTGACATACATACTGTAAAGCCGATGAAGGTTTAATTAGTGGATTACTTATTTTGAAGTCTAGCTACCATGCAGGCGTGCTAGCAATGAAATTTGGCATTTTGCTTGCACTGATGGTTCTGAAAAGGTTAAAATATTAGCTTCACCATTGTGTGTGTAACGTGTTTGTGTCCCAAAACTTTGGTTACTTCCCTAATTTTTAAGCTTTCATTAACTTTAACCCGCACTTAATTTGGGCTTAAGGTTCACAGAATTTGGACTTAAACTCAGCGGGGAATTTGGTTGTTTTGAGTAGTTGACTTCAGTCAGTCTGGTTCTGGTTCTTCATTCATATTGGTTTTTTTATTTGGCTGCTGCTGCCATTTGCCTACATATAAGATGATTAAGAGGTAAGATGGCCTCGAGTTTAGAATAAGTGAGAGCCAAAGATGAGACAAAACTTCAAGGGTTCTGAATCAAAATAATGGGAAACTTGAGGCTCAACCAGCAAAATCCAATATTATATTTTATGTTTTTCTTATGTTGTGTGACTGTTATATATGTAGTACTAGTGTATCTCATTGACTTCCATTTAACAACGTTGTTAAGTATCATAAGAAAACAAATTAAAGATAATTGATTCATATATAATTTTACATGTGGGATGGGAGGTTGTCCATTTATCAAACGACAAAAAAAAAAAGAAAAAAAAAAAGAAGAAGAAGAAGCATTGTTGTGGGCTTCAGTTTTAGTGCATGCTGTTGTGATTCTCAGTGGTGTGGTTATAACTTATACTAAGCCTCGTGCACATAAACATTAAACTAGTCTTGTCAGGTGATTATGGTTGGCCATATATATAAAAGCTTGCTCCTCTTAATGCATTTCCTGTTTGTCATGGGGCATGATGGAGACTTAGTTTTGGTTTCTTCCTAGCTCCTCTTAATTCATCTCCTTCTCCATGCTCTGTCTTATGCATATACTTTGGACAAAAGCTTTAAAATTTGTCAGTACATATAAGTTTTGCTTTTAAGCTTCTAGATAAATTCCATCATGCAAGAACGCGCGGGCGCACACACAGAGATATATAGCACCTTTGAGAGTATTATATTTGATGCGTAGTTGTTAGTAGGTTCGGGGGATGCTTTAGAAGGTTTGGAAAACTGTCCTTGCGAAAAAAAGGAGCAGAAAGCATCTCAGCCACAAGTTTTCTAGTGGATTTATATATGGAAATGGAACTACTTATCATGGCTTCAAAACTCAACAAATGTGCTGCTTCTTTTTGTTATATTGTGCAGTTATTATATAGTTCAAAAGTACAAAAGAGTGTTTGACTTTGTTAATTTAGCGATGATGGTTGCCTTTTCCCCACTTTGAAAAGCAGCTAAATTGAATATTGAAGGTGCTTCAAGCATAAGCACAAATTAAAATGATTACACGAACAAGATAACATAAAGGGTACCTACTTCTACTTGTAATGCAAACTTCATATTGACTGAAAAAAGAGAAAGAAAAAAACAACAGATAAACCCTGTAAATGCTTTTTTGTATAGCTTATGTAAACTTATGGAGTAAATTAAAGAACAAGTTGAAGCTTTGTATGTGGATAATAGAAGAAGACTTTGATCATTGATCAAACCCTGATCATGGGTTTGACTTATTATGATTGTGATGTGATGACTTATTCCATAGAAATAATCCGAGTTGGAAAAAGCTATCGTTTTCGGCTGCTAATTATAAAACTTAAAAGTGCATGTTTTGAGCCAATCAATTATCCTTGTAGTACTTTTCAACCTCATCATATATGAAAGAGAGACTTTCTGTTCTTCAGATTTCTTTCCCATCATATCATGATTATCAGAAAGTGATACTTCTTTACTCTACTCCCAACCATTATATATATATATAATATACTTGAAAAAGGAACAACATTAAAAACAAACAAAGATGGATTATATATTACTCAGCTGCTGAGCCATCAGCAGTAGTACATTAATTTTTATTTCGAAAAAAGAAAAAGAACATGAGTTCTGCATCTCATGATACTTGTCCATGCCATGACCGATGATCAACGATCATAACAAGTTCCTCCAAGTTTCGACAGAGTTCAGATTTTCAGCAAATACACTAACACACCTTCCATGTATGCTAAGTTACTGGTAATGCTCTCTCATTGAAGTTGTATACTACTGAACTTTGGAGTGATGCCGTGGATCAGGGCCTCCCGGACTCGTTCGCTGGGGTTTGTAACGAGTTTGGTTTGCTTCTTGTTTTCGCAACCAAACATTGAGTAATTCCTGGCACTTCCAGCCAATGTGTGACCGGAACTGGTTAAGTTGTTCTTCTTCTCCAATCTTGGATTAAGAGGGCGAGTTTCAGAAGTAGAAAATAAAAGCAGCAGCATTAGTGCAAACCAGACACAAAATCTCCACTTAATATGCATTTTTCTCTAATGGTTTCTTTCACAAATATGCTAGGCTTGTAGAGACTCCAATGTAAGAGGGTGTGATATATATAGAGCATCAAGGTGTAATTAAATTTTTGTTATCATAAATAAATATTAAAAGTGGGTGGGAATAGTGGGGCCTCCAAAAAGCCACATTGTGATTGTAAATTTGTAATGTTTGTTTTGTTGTGTTTTGTAATGGACTTCTTGTACCTTGTGTTGTTTGTGCCCATCGGAAATAACAATTACCGACCATCATCTCTTCAAGTCTTTCAGCTCTCTTTGTTTAGATCTTGAATCTTTCTGCTTTTGAGCTAGTGATCATTTGCCTTCGGCTGGTCTAGCCTTTCTATAATGACAAGCTTCCAAAACCTTTTGGAAATCAAAGGAGATTGAGTAGGTTTGGGTTGCTTTTCATAATCTTTCCCTTGGTCCGGCCGGCTAGGTCGGCTAAAAATTAAGACATGTGTGGCCGCCGCCGGACTAATTCAAATAAACAGAGTCCCCCCATGGTGCTTCTAAATTGCAATTCATAGATGCCCTTATCCATTAATCACGTGGGGATTTAATTAGAAGAAAGCTATGATTTTCATATTGGGTTTCGACAACACCACCTTCTCCTTTTATCATATATTATCCGCGCGGCTAACAAACTTCCAACCACTGTTTCACTTTAATAAATTGAACAAATTACATACCTACTCGAGCCCGGACTCATTTGCCGGCCAACAGTGCCTTCATGCATTTATATATATAAAAAATGAAGATGATCATGTTTTTAGGTATCACTTGTGTGTATAACTATGTGATTAAAAAACCAGAACATCGTACGATCTTTAAGCATAACTGTTCCGTGAGCATGCACACACATCCACACATGAAAGGTACAAGTTATGTACACAATGGATTCTACCCTGTTTGCATCCTGGTAAGAACAGACCAAGGAAAAATATGAAAGTGCAACGCCTGATTCAACTATGAAGCATGACATTTGAGTTTTCAACAATGTTGGCATTGCTAGATTGCTTGGAGTATCAGGACCTTGAAGTCCGAACAAAAGCATGGAAGAGAAAGTGCAACATGATCCTGATATACAAGTAACATAGTAAGTCATCATTATTACCGAAGTTTTACATGCAAAACTTAAGTGTGTAAAAGAAAAATAAGGCAAAACAAACCTATATAACAACTGTTGGTGCTCTTGAACATGTCTGAAGCTCCTTGGACACCAGTTTTGCGGCGAATTTCTGAACTTTATGAATGTAGTCAATTATGAAGGAATATGCAACTTTATTTCTGTTAATAAAATGGAAAACAGGAATAATAACAATTAACATCTAAGACAGTCTGAAGGATATCTTTGCGTCGTAGATGGGATGGTTAAGCATCAGCAGATTATTGTTGTTCACAACAGCTCTGACGAGCAGTTCTTTAGCTTCCTCATGTTTCTTTTCAGCATGTTACATATCTGCAAGGGGGAGAGAGAGGGAGAGAGAGAGAGATCATTATATTATAGCCCATGATGTATGTATAAATTTAACTTCATTCATTTTGAAGTGTTTGAATCTTTTAATTATAATGCACATGCAAACCAATGTAAAAGTAATAGTTTACTCACATCTTCAAGCTCCTTAGTGTATGCTTCAGCCTTTTCAACATTTCCATCATTTTCCATTATTGAATGAATTTCAAGCTCCATTGCATTCGAGCAAGGACTACCAAGCCCAGAGGTTGGATGGTCATCTAAAGTGCTCTTAGTCTTAGTCTCCAAATGACTCTCATGAATGTAAACCTAGCCAAAACACAAAGAATATTGTAGCAGGTAATTTATCCAATATCAGGCTTCCACCTATTTTACTTATATACATTTAGCAGTCAATATGAATCATTAATACTGTAGAGTTTGTTGAGATGGAACCTGTTCTTCAACAACTCCTTTTGAAGGTTCTGTGACATTTCTGCAGGTGTTTTGGGATACAGAATGTGGTATGTCAGCAGAATCCCAGTGAATCATTTTAGAACACATAAATAGTAGTAGTGCTTTATGCAGTTATTTGGGATGACAAATGGTTTCTTTCTTGGTCTGAGGATGATAAATGTGAGAGGCTGGAAAAAAAAATTCAGTATATTACGTTAAGCGCATATCTACTAGACTAGTACAAGAGTACCTGATTTCACTTGGTGACTGAGAGAGGCGTTTTAGAGGCTTTAAAGATGCTAAACCTGAGTCTGATCCCTGAAAAAAGGCTTCGTGTAAGAAATTGGGAAAATGCAATAAAGTTTTCATAAAGCTTTTGGACAGAATAGACCAAAGCTACAAATAGAATGTCATAGTCATGATATCATTTCGAAGAGAACTTCAGGAATTAATGGGTTTATCATCTATAAGACCTCAAAAATTTTCGCTTCAAGGAAAGGTTTGGTGGCATTAGTTTCTCACTGCGATCAACAATCTGGGCAGTCTTCAATTCCACATTGCCTTTTACTTCCATGTGTTTCTCTGAACTCAGGGATTTTACTTCTTTTTGAGATGCAGCATTAGATGAAACTTTATTGCCACCAATATTCCTACATTTAGAGATATCAAAACATTCAAAATGACAATCAAAACATTTCTGCAAAGGAAAGAACTGAAGAAGAGGAATAATTACACTTGCATCATACTTTGAAATGTTCAAGGTAGAAAGTTCAGTTTTCTCTTGGCAGGTTTATCAGTAGAAAAGTTTATTCCCTTCAGCTGTAATGATCTTAGTGTTCCTCATAGACTCCAGGCTCGACAGCATGAATTTAGAATTTACACATGTCTGAGTACTAGGTTTAATTGTCTTCTCACTTGAGCTGGAATGACTAGCTTGACTGGAAGAAATTTCCACATGCCTAGAAAAACTTATATTGGCAATCAGAAATTTCACTAGAAGGTCCTGTGGACAATAAATAATGGTGCAGAACAGTATATAAAATAGGTTTCCATGTGCCTGAGAAATGAGCAAAATTAAATATTTGAATGATAACATCAGTCATAGCGCCATTCTTCAAGGCAAGAAAAGCAAAGAAAAAATCTCACAAAATCTGGCAGTTTGATGTCATCTGAAATAAATTTATTTAACATAACGAAGATTGAAATATTGAAGAGCACCACAATAATGGGAAACGTAGACAATCCATATTATTAAACATTCTAAAAAAGTGAAGACTTGGTTGGGAACATTTGTGAACAATTAAATCTATCAAAGAAGAGATCATAGTGAAAACCCTGCATATAGAGAAGTCGAACTTCAAACAGTCAAAGTAAATTTTAAGATGGAACAAGGTCATTTAGAGATGAGTTACCTACCTGAGATCATTAAGACTTTTTCTCTGTCCACTTCCTAGGACAGGTTCCCTTTCTGTTACTTCTTTATTACACATGAGTGAGTTCCCAACCAGTTTGGCCTTATTTGGTACACCAGCAGAATTGAAGTCCTCCCTGTCAATGATTACAAGGGACACTGCTATTTAACATCAACAATAGCTTTATTGTATTTCTATTTAATAAAATGATGTCATCCAATTTTGAGTGATTCAGTTCAAAGTATATAATGTCAACGTAGAAGCTTCTAGAATTTATTTATTTATTTCTTCAAAAACGAAAAAGAAAATAAAAGAAGATGATGGGAAGATTGTACCTCGAGTCCTATACTGATATTACTGAATGTTAGCATTCTTTACCTTCCAGATATTACATGTTTGACTTGGTTTCTCTATCAACTAATACAGGAGCAGCGAGCAATTTGCTCCCCATTTGTGCATCATTAGCAATAGCACCCACCCTGTTGAAGATTATATGAAACAGTTATAAACTTAAATGCCAACTATGCAATTGTTATGGAAAACTATGACTCACCCTTGCTCAATTGCAGGATGTAGATGCATGCTACCAATTCTTTTGATTCCAGACGAGAAAGATTTTGCTCCTTTTAATGATGGCTGACACAATTGAGATCCAGCTTCCTCCAATCTCATAGAAACATTTGAGTGGAAGTGTCCGGTTTTATTTCATTGTCAGTGTAACTTCATCAACTGCAGATTCACTGTCAAGCGAAGAAGGGGAAAAGATAAATAACACTTTGAAAAAAAACTGAAGCTCACTTGTTTGCTCCCCTATCAGAGCCATCTACACAATTCAAGAACATGCATGCTAAACAGAGTATACAGGTGTGTTCAAACTTCATCATAAGCATTTTGAAGATAATTAGACCACAACACATGCATCAACCATACATTAAATGGTTCTACTCATTCTTTGTAGTTTTAATAACAGATGCACCTGAATGTTTTCTGATTATTGTTAATTTCTATATTCAAAACCATCTTGACTATGACATCAGTTTCTAGTTCTTATAGTTCAAAATTAAGTCATGGAGTGAAGGATGGAATCAAATAAAACAAAGGCGGCAGCTAAGAAGATGTTCACAGATTTCCTGACCTGCCCTGCATGGATAAGGGAAGCTTTCCAGTTGAATTTTGGTCTTCCTTCATACTTTTGATGTTATGTGGTGTCTCCTTTGAGACCAATGCATTGGAATTGTCTTCAAGATCTGAATCATCTATAACTGGTTCAAAGTTTTCTGTCAAGATATCACTGCCTGACTTGCTCCTACCACCGTTATTACTCCCTGAACCAGTGATATTCATTGGAGACGAATCCTTCAAAGGCGAGTCTTCATGATCAGGACCGTCTCTTGTTGGCATTTTCTCATTAACATCCTCTTTTCCACTTGAAAAGGTATTTACGTTTCTGATATGAGAATAGTCATCATTCTTTCCTTCAAAAACAGTATCTCCATTTGAATCAACTCCTCCTACAAGTTGATGAGGCAATCATGTGTGCCTGATTAGCATATGGTTCTGTGGGCATTGCCTTCTCAGATAATGAATTTCTTTATCTGATTCTTCTACCCTCTTAGTCATTACTTTTTCAGAGACGTTGGACCATATTGCAGTTCCAGATTTTCTGAGGTCTCAGATTTTGATGCACAATCATCATTCATAGAATTACCATTGCCCGAAACAAGTAATGTAGTATCAACCTTTGAAGTGGCCCACTCTCTCAGAATCACCATCAAGTGTACTAATCTCTTCAGCAGGTCAATTTTAGAGTTTTGAGACCCACTTCTATCAGAAACAACCTCTTTGCTGCTATCTCGATTCTTATTAGAACTATTTTCACTTTTCTTTAAGCTTGAATCAAAATCGAAATTATCCAACCTACTTTCAAGAAAGAATGTCAGGCAACCAGTTGTAAAATTCAGAGTACAAGTACACTTGCATTGCCTATGTAATTCAAAATATCAGCACAACAAGAAGATACAGAGCTCACTCATTGAAATCAAAAGAGAATTTGAAACGGTCTTGTTTCCCTTGACGATTTCCTCTGGAAGGTTCTTCTTCAGATCTCTCCTTGGTTTTTGCAGCTTTCTTGGGCGGGCTTGAGAAATCAAGGTCTGGCATGTCCATTTTGAAAGATGATAACTTGTTAAAGTCACCATCTAGATTGAAATCCATATCCCTGAACAGGATAGGGGAAAAAGAGCTTTATAAGTGGCCTGGAATTTGTAGACTCACACTGACTTAAATATATTGGAGCTATATCTGTAAAACTGGAATAAGGATTTCTGGAATGACTTGATTCCTTTGAATCCCAAATCCTATCCTCCTTTTCAAAACAATTTTTCACACATTACACAAATACCAGATACACCAACTAAACACATAATGGTAGCCAATTTACCCATGATAGCACACAGAAGTGATAAAAAGTAAGTGTCACACAAATATTTAAGAACTAAATAAAGGAGCCGGTTAAATATTTAGCAAAGATGGTTCTATAATTTAGTAACAAACTTTTTTGGCAGTACTTACAGCTTCTCAAAATCAAACACTTTCTTCTTGCCTTTGGAAACCGTATCAAAGCTAAAATCCATTCCGTCATCTTCCATTACTGACATTGATTTCCAGGAGTGAGAAATTCATTACCAATTTCGTCATCTGTTATAAAAGGAACACACGATTTGATTACATTGTTCAAGTCAAATGAACAATTCCAAGCTGTTAACTCTTACTTCGACATTCTTGTAGCATCTGATCTGATGACTTACACAGCAAGATAAAGGTAAGGGAAACTAAGAGAATACCTAGCAGTGAACTTTTTTCTTTTGGATTAACAGAGGAAGATGTCACCTTCTTTGATTCTGCCATATGAACAGACTTGTAGATCTTATTATACTCTGCAAACAGACAGTAACTGTCAACATTACAAATTTCAGTCCTTGTCCACATTACAAACTTTTCATGCGACCCAACCAAAATTGTTAAAATAACAATTATAAGATAAGAAAAAGAAATCTATGAACCTCAGTTACAAAAACTTATACTTACCAGAATAGCACAAATCAAAGCTAATAAAGACAGAATTAAATCTGCCTCAAATTAATGTAAGAAAATGTTAAATGCTGTACATTTTCTAAAGCAGCGAAACTTGATCATTAAGGGCAAAATCAAAACAATGACCGATTGGAACCAACCTAAACATAAAACTGTCCTCTAATTTGACTTTAAAAAACGGTTAGCCATGGGAACGAAACATGAAATTTAGAGGTTAAAGGGAGAAATTGCAGAATCAATCCTACGATCTAAAGCAAGCTCAACAAACAAGGGAATTGATAAATTCTACTTTCCAGGAAAATCTCGAATTGATCAAGAATGCGCGCGTAAGGAACAGCTCGTGAATCCGAAAGCCTATAAGAAACGAGAGCACGATAAGGGATTGCGAACTCACAGATTTCAAAGTCGTATATGAGAGCGCGAGAGAGATTGCAGAGGTGCGAGCGAGTTGTGAGAGAGCTCGTCGCTTGGTACAGTGGTCTGAGGCACACTCTGTATTTGAAGAGGCGGGGGAAGGACGTTAATGACAGATTAGCGCGCTCTTTCAACTTGGAAGGCTATAAATAAACCCAGGTTTCTTTTCCAGTTTTATTGAGGCTTCAGCTCATTGGCCCAACTAAAGGGCTTCAAGGATTTCGGCCCAATTAAAAGGGTCATACAAGAAGTCAGAGAAGTGGGAGCCCCAACTCAACTTTGGCGGGGGTTGTTGGGAATGGAAGTCTTTTTTGTTTTATTATTATTATTATTATTTTTTAATGGTCAGTGGTTGGAAAGTCTTCACTCAGAAAAGACATGCATGATGCATGAGGCCAAGTTGACGGTGCTGCATGCTCCACGTCGCTCCTCAGTCTCTATATAAACCTCCACACCGTATCACAAAAGAATGAAGCATCCAGAGCACCAACCAAACAACTACCAAACCAAGTGACCAAAAATGCGCGTTCAAATCATAGAAACCACTCTCATCGTTCCATCTACACCCCCATTTAAAGACGATCACGTCCTCTCTCTCTCCCACCTCGACAACGACCCAACCTCCGCGTCAGCTTCCGTTATGTCCGCGCCTACCAAAACACCAACCCATCCGCTCCCTCCTCCAACCCCCGCCACGTCATCTCCGCAGCCCTCTCCACCGCTCTCGTCCATTACTACCCTCTCGCCGCCACTCTCCGCCGCCGCCCCGACCACCGCTTCGAGCTCTTCTGCTCCAACGGCCAAGGCGTCCCCCTTATTTTTGCCTCTTCTGACGCCACTCTCGACTCCGTCAGCTACCCTCGATGACCCGGCTGCGGATTTCGTCGAACAGTTGGTGCCCGATCCGAACCCCAAAGAGGCCATGGTCCACCCGTGCGTGCTGCAAGTCACGGTGTTCGAGTGCGGCGGGTTCACCCTCGGAGCCGCCATTAACCACGCACTGTGCGACGGAATGGGCGCCACCCAGTTTTCAATGCCGTAGCTGAGTTGGCTCGCGGGGCGACCCGGGTATCGGTTGAGCCCGAATGGGACCGGGCGGGCTTGCTGGGACCCAGAGACCCGCCCCGAATTGGTGCACCGGTTACTGCATGAGTGCTTGAGTTTGGACAGGGGGTTCTCACCGTACGAACAGGCAAAGATGGTGGGCCCAGTGGGAGGGAGTGCTTTCATGTGAGGGACGAGTGTCTGGAGCGATTCAAGAGCGAGTTGTTGGAGCAGTCTGGGCTGAGCTCACACTTTTGAAGCTTTAGGTGCTTTTATATGGCGCGCCAAGTAAGTTGCTGTTAATAAAATAAAATTTTTTGCGCTATTCTTCTTTCAGTAAATTGCATAAATAGTCTTTTAATTTTAATTTTTTAATAAAATTGAACATTTAAACATGGTAGGATTAGACCTCCAATTCAGGTTTTTAGTTGATAAACAATTTGATTACAATTATGAATACTATTCAGCCATATAATGGACAAAATTTGAAATCACATAAAGTAATACTGTAGTATGGGTTTATGTAATTTGACTTTTACTCTTACGACACCTTGACTTTATGAACTTCAAAACGTCTCAATTTAGTCCCTTATTATTTGAGCCGTCATGTTTTGAAGTTTAGAAACAAGTGTCACAACGTCAAAAACTTATTTGCAAAATTGAAATTTACTCCCTTTTTTTTTTTTTTGAAATGAAATGATGGGATTAAACAGGATTAAAGCCTTGAAGCTTCCAAGTAATGAGAAGGTAACATTTGCATACTCAATCAACGTACGAAAACTAGTGAACCCTCCATTACCAGCTGGGCATTGGGGGCAACGGGTGCGTTGCTATGTACGTGAAAACTGAGCGCCAAAGACTTAACAGAGAAGCCCATTTGGGCCGTGGCCGAGCAGATTAAGAAGAGCAAAAGCAACACTACGGATGAGTACGTGCGGTCCTTCATCGATTTTCAGGAGCTTCATTATGAGGAAGGGATCACGGCAGGGAAAGAGGTGAGCGGGTTCACAGATTGGAGGCACCTGCGCCACTCCACAGTTGATTTTGGCTGGGGAGGTCCTGTGACCGTTTTGCCTCTCTCAAGGAACTTGCTTGGCAGCGTTGAGCCTTGCTTTTCTTGCCTCTTCTTCGTCTGCAAGAGAAGGGAAGAAAGATGGTTCAGGGTTTGGTGAATCTGAGGGAGAGTGCTATGCCTGCTTTTAGAGAGGAGATGGAGAAGTTTAGCTGCCCTGAATTTGGATTGCCCTGAATTTGTAAGTTCAAGTATGATAATGGAATGTAATTTACGCATTATCTTTGCATCATATGATTGGTTTCCCCCCTTATTTGTCATGCGAAAGCGGAAGAATTAAGTTTGAACCAAAACTTTTGTCACTGAAGTGATAGATTAATGCTAGTGACACGAAATTTTGAGCACCAATTTAGGACAGAGGCTCTCGTTCAAGTGCAACGTGTTGTATACAAATTCAGAGGAGAGATAAAGACAATGCAAATTATTTCTCAAATGTGGATTCAATTTGTCACATCATCATTTTAAATTAATAAGTAATTTTATTATGTGAATCATATTGGATTAATAAACTTTCTATACAATCCTAAATCACAAACACTACCACCACCACCACTATCAAGCCTTCCTGCTCACCATGACGACGGTTGCCTCGCACCACAACGCCACACTTGATAAATTATTGATTTTTTTTTTCAATCAATTGATTAATATACTATTTGGAATTGCATATGAAATGTGCTTAAACACAATTATTCATAACTAAAGTGCATTTGAAGCATTTTTGGCAGAAAAAAGAGTGTCTTTTGGATTGCAAGAACACTTGAATTATATTAGAAAGTTTTGCTTCTAATAAAAGCACTTGTGGTAAAACCCGCTCCTTATAAAAGCAAGGCCAAACATAAGTAATTATATGCTATTGTTTACTTTTTATTAAATTATTTAAGAAACTTTTCAAAAATTAATTAATAATAAAATGTATTAATGGCCACCACTTTTCTTCTTCTTCTTCTTTTGGTATACGACAAAGCAGAGCAAGTAACATACAATACAAGATACGACTGAAAATCTATCCACTTATCCTCAGCCTCACAAACCAATAGAAAGTTAGAAGAAACCATGTCAAGCTCTCAAGCTCAAGAAATATACTCACACTCGAACACAGACCGCTTTCCATAAACACTTTTACATGGCATCCGTACTCGGAAGCTGCTCAACGGCAGCCTTGGCCTCTCGACCTCTCTCATCTCGCACTTCCAGGGCTTCAATTCCCTCTCTCTCTTTAAGCCCAGGTACATTTCCCGCTAGATAAAAGAAAAACCCACTTCTTTTTCCAGCAACAGAACCATGATTGAGCTTGTTTTCTGTAATTTGGTTTGAAGATATGAAAAACCCAGTTCATATTTGGTGTTTGTTTGTGTTTTAAAGGATATAAGATGTGGGTTTAGATGGCTGGCTAGTGGATTGTTATTAATGTGAATGACTTTGGATTTTGCATTGCAGGGAGAGTTATGGGAAGAAGTTTTATGGAGGGATTGGGATTCATGGAAAGACGAGGCCTCAATTTCATGTGGCAGTGACCAATGTTGCCACTGAAATCAGCCCTGCTGAGCAGGTCTGAACCTCTTTATCTAATTGTCTTCCCTCACTCTATTTGACAACAAATTTTGATTAAAAAATTTCATTGTTAATATTATTGGCTGAAGTGCATAGGTTATAGTTAAATTTGGATGTTGAAAATTTTCTGTAATTGGAGAAAGATTTTGTTGAACCCAAAATTTCTTTCCTAACTGAGTAAATAATCAAAGATAAGTTTCAATTTCAAGAAAAAGTTTTTAAGTTTATTTTTGGGAATTCACATGCTATATAAAGATTAGGTTCTTCAATGTATGTGTGATTAATTCTGGTCAGCCTGATCATATTCAGGCACAGAGAACTGCTGCAAAGGAAAACCAGAGGCCAGTGTATCCCTTCGCAGCTATAGTGGGGCAAGATGAGATGAAACTGTGCCTTCTGCTGAATGTGATTGATCCCAAGATTGGGGGTGTCATGATCATGGGAGATAGGGGAACTGGAAAATCCACAACTGTTAGGTCCTTGGTTGACTTGCTTCCCGAAATCAAGTAGTTTATGGTGACCCTTACAATTCAGATCCCGAAGATCCAGAGTCCATGGGAGCGGAAGTTAGAGAGAGCATTGTGAAAGGGGAGCAACTTCCTGTCACCATGACTAAGATCAACATGGTTGATTTACCCTTGGGTGCTACAGAAGATAGAGTCTGTGGGACAATTGATATGAGAAAGCTCTAACTGAGGGTGTCAAGGCATTTGAGCCTGGCCTTCTTGCAAAAGCTAACAGAGGAATTCTTTATGTGGACGAAGTTAATCTCTTGGATGATCATTTAGTGGATGTTTTATTGGATTCTGCTGCCTCCGGATGGAACACAGTGGAGAGAGAGGGTATTTCGATTTCACATCCTGCCCGGTTTATTTTGATTGGCTCTGGCAATCCAGAAGAAGGGGAGCTGAGGCCACAGTTGCTTGACCGTTTTGGGATGCATGCACAAGTTGGGACTGTAAGGGATGCAGAGCTCAGAGTGAAGATTGTGGAGGAGAGAGCTCGGTTTGACAAAAACCCCAAAGAATTTCGGGTGTTCTTACCAAGCTGAGCAAGAAAAGCTTCAACAACAAATTGGCTCAGCTAGAAGTTACCTTCCATCTGTTCAGATTGATCAGGATCTCAAGGTCAAAATCTCTAAGGTTTGTGCAGAGTTGAATGTCGATGGATTGAGAGGAGACATAGTGACTAACAGGGCAGCAAAAGCTTTGGCTGCTCTAAAGGGAAGAGAAAAGGTGACTCCAGAGGATATTGCTACCGTCATCCCGAACTGCTTAAGACATCGTCTTCGGAAGGATCCTTTAGAGTCAATTGACTCAGGCTTACTTGTCATTGAGAAGTTCTACGAGGTGTTTAGCTGAAGGAGGTACTGAAAGTGTTCTTTTATTTTTTGTTGTAAGATTGTTGTTTTGTTTAATTTTTTTTTTCTGGGATATTAATCCATACTGCTTTTACACGGAACATTTAGATTTTTGGCCATCCGTATGTTCTGACTACTATGTTATATAACTAAAAGCTTTATGGTCTATAATTTTGCGAAGCTTGAAGCTTGGTTGAACTGTCTATATGGATACAATTTCGTTGCCAATGGTTTCTCCCAATTTATTGATTGAAATGTGCTGTTATCTTGTGTATAAAAATTCTTGCTTTGAGGGTTACACTGATCTTTGGGTTCATGGCATGGCAATATTCCAAGACTAAGAACTATGCATAAACTTGATCATTACTTTGTCATTATAACATGTGAGAAAGTAGTGAAGAGAAACTACTATAGAGAAGGTTTTCGGTCTCTGCCAGATGCATAGTGGAATCTCTTAACACTTTGAAGACTAAGCTCAAAGTCGATAGATATTGACTCAAGCAATGCTGGTTGTGAATACGATGACATAAAAACCTATGGCATGGCGGCAGTGTTCTGAGCAACATCACTCCAGAATTTCGGCCTCTGCTCAGGAAATAGTGGCTGCCTTTGGTACACAATTGATGCAGTCCTTATCAGAATGCCAGCAGTTAAAGCCCAGATGACATACTCTTTACCATCTGCTTCATAGTTAAAATAATGTAACAGATACTTGGTCCATCCATTCTCTCTCTCTCTCTGCTTCCTATTCTCATCCTTGAGAAACATTTCTAAGGGAGCGTCGAACATTGCTTCCACTTCTGCAGCATTTGGAGCTGGACTAAACGCTTTTATGTCTGAAAGTAGGCCAATTACAGGAACCACAGCCATACCACGCTGCATATATAGCAAACACAAAGCTAACCATGAAAATTTGAAAATCTTTAATATGATCATTCAAGAAGCTCGCATTTAACGATGCATGATTTGTAATTTTTTTTATTTATTCAAATGCATCAATTGTAGATTTAAAAACTAATTACATTTGTTAAAAAGTCATGAGCTAACCTTGGTTACAATGGGTTGAAGAACGGTGAAACGTTGACTAGGGAAGGTCCAAGCCGATCTCCTCCTTGGCCTCCCTAAGGGCAGTGTCCACGTCATCAGCATCCCCTTCGTCTCTTTTCCCGCCGGGGAGCGCAACATCGCCTGCAAGTTTGCAACCAAACACACGTATCTCTAATTAGTCTTTACAATGCTTATACTGGTAGGTGGGTAGGTGAGGCCGATCATGACCATTTGACCACTCACCGGGGTTAGAAGAGAGAGTTGAGGCTCGCTTTGTGAGAATGACGTGCAGATCGCCATCTTCCCCTTTGAATAAACACACCAGAACCGCTGCTCGTTTGCTTGAACCGGCGGCAGTGCTGGCAGCAGCTGCTGGACCCAGTTTCACTGCTTTCTCGACAACAAAATTTTGTGCTAAAGCTTGGAGCCTTTGTTCAACGCTGCCCGAATCCATTACTTTCTATGTTTCTCTTTCTAAGACAAAAACAACGTGGGGGTGGGGGTTATGTATATAGCGCTGGCTTCGCTTCCCAACTTGAAGGCAGGCACCAACCCGAGTTATTTGGGGTAATTGCTAATTATCACCGAAAAACGAGTGTGCGCCTTTACTACAATAAAAATAATAATTATTTACCACCCTTAAACTTCACTTTTAGGGCATATTTACGTATCAGTAATGGAGAGAAAGTAAGGAATAATCATTCCCATAAGCTGTTTACTATACATATGGAAAGCAAAGTAATGGGGTTGATTCCCATTGTTATTGTTTACTAATTTTCATGAATCAGAATCCAAATTAATTTGATTACTAAAATGTCCTGCACTTTTTCACCACAAACAAAAATATATAATTCTCAAATGGCTAAGGAGCCCAAACAATCCTGCAGCAAACCAGTAAGGCGATTATCATAAACATGAGGAATCAATAGCTGTTAAACAAGATAAAACAACAGAGAGGTGCACCCTGCAAGAAAATACTTATAATTGCAAGAGAGTTAGAGTAAAAATTTGTACCCCTTCCTTGCAATGCCGAATTAATTGGCATTTTATAAGCAGTGGAGCTCTTGAGCTCCAAGTTCCATGGTCTCTCCATGATCACAATCACTCCATCATGGATAGTAGTGGTGATATTGTGGGCTTTGCCAATGTGATATGAACATGTAGCTTTTTATCTGGGGCATTGACATGTTTGTCTTGATAGGCCATGACCATCAAGTCCCACTAATCCCATGATTTACTCTGTGTGATCATGGCTAGACAATAAACATGTTGCTTAATTGTATCTCACTTCCCCAAGTTTAAGGTGCTAGTGGATTGATTTCTTGGGAGTATTTTTGCTCCCACACAATTTTGAAGAAGCTTGAAGCTCGGTTGAACTATCATATATGGATGCAATTCGTTGCCATGGATTCTCCTAATTATTTTGATTGAAATGTGCTGTTACTTGTGTCTAATAGATTATTGCTTTATGTGTTGCACTGATCTTTGGGTTCATGGATGGCAATATTTGCGGGACTAATACTATGAACTATGCAAAATTGGCTCATTGTCTAAGCTCAAAGTTGATACATATTGACTCAAACAATAGGGGTTGGCATAAAAACCTAATTCCAGAATTTCGGCCTCTGTTCGAGAATGCGGCTGCCTTGGTACACAATTGAAAGCAACCCTTATCAGAATGCCAGCAGTGAAAGCCCAGATGACATACTCTTTACCATGCCTTCATAGTTAAAGTAATTGTAACAGATACTTGTGTCCCATCCATTCTTCTCCTCTGCTCTTCTGTTCTCATCCTTGAGAAACATTTCTAAGGGAACATAAAAAATTGCTTCCACTTCTGCAGCATTTGGAGCTGGACTAAATGCTTTTATGTCTGAAAGTAGGCCAATTACAGGAACCACAGTCATACCATTCTGACATATAGCAAAACACAAGCTAGCTTTACTTCCCAAAGAGGGAGAAGAAAAATACAACTAAAGAGTTTCTATTTCACAATCTGTCAACCACCATAAATATGAAAATCTTAAATATTTTTTCATGTTTTTTTTTGGCAATGCAATATAGAAGCTCCCATTTAAAGATGCAAAAGTTGTAATTTCTTTTATTATTTTTTTTTCAATTTATTTATTAATTTATTTTTTGTTCAATGCATGCATACAATAATGGTAGATTAAAATAACTAGGTTACATTTATAAAAACATTATATTTACATACAATAATGTACAATTGTACAGCTATGATGAGTTATGAGCTGACCTTGGTTAAACTGGGTTGAAAACGTGTGATAACGTTGACTAGGGACGGGTCCAAGCCGATCTCCTCCTTGGCCTCCGGAGGGCAGTGTCCACGTCATCAGCATCCCCTTCCTCTCTTTCCACCGGGGAGCGCAACGTCACCTGCAACCAAACACACACCCTATTTCATGCTTATGCTGGTACGTTAGTAGGTGAGGCTGATCATGATTCATGAACATTTGACCCCTACCAGGGTTAGAAGAGAGAGTTGAGGCTCGCTTTGTGAGAACTGACGTGCAGATCGCTCTTCCCCTTTAAACAAACACACCAGAACTGCCGCTCGTTTGCTCGAACAGGCGGTGCTGGCAGTAGCTTCTGGACCCGGTTTGACTGCTTTCTCGGCGATAAATGTTGTGCTAAAGTGTGGAGCCTTCGTTCACGCTGCCTGAATCCATTTACTTTTCTATGCAATCTCTTTCTGAAACAAAAACGCACGTGGGGTGGGGTATGTATACTTAGCATGAAGAGAACATCACGTACAGCTGGCACATGCCCATACGACCAGCCATGATTCATGTCATGGGGCGTGATTCTGGGAAGTCAGTTCCCAATTTACCAACTCACAGCTGATTCTCATTACTTATTCTCTTATTCAATACCATTTGTATGCCTTTATTTTAGCTTAGCATAAATTACCTACTGTAAATATGATGATATTGGTCAACGATGTAATATATAATCAACCAGCAGTACAGAATAGACCTACGTACGGGTCCTTCTTATCTTTTCTTGCATATTTGCTCCATCTTTCTTCCTCAACCAAGTTTCTCTTTCTATATGGTATCAGAGCAAGGCTTCACGTGTTGGGCCCAACGGCCACACGTGCTCTCACGTCTCTCAATATGTGTTGTCCATGTGTAGGCTTGAAAGTTCGCCACATGTGCGGGAGTGTGTTGAAAAGTTAAGGAACCTAGTCTGGATTTATAAGGAGTTGGGCTACTCCCCCTCATCAATTGGTTTTGGGATGGAACCTCAACTTCCTTCGTGATATCAGAGCAGAAACCGGCCAACCGGATCAACATTGGCTAAATTGACCAACCTACCTACTACTGAAGGCTGGGACACAATAAAACAAAATAATTTAACCTATTCCTTCACCACTGCATTTGTTTTGTATATTATTGATCTTCTTGTAGAAAGGTATGTGGTTCAATCATAACTATAAGAAGAGTTCAGATTGATGAGGCTGAAAATTTGAGAATCATAAGGCCATTTCGCATCACCGCAATATGAAAACAAAGTTTAGAGGGAAAGAAAAATGCCTGCCCTGACTTAAATGTTCCTATTATTGAACAGATGGTTCATATTGAGGTAAATATTATTGCAGGAAAGATGATCATTTCAAATACAACCCAATACACAGTTTGTTAAAAAAAAATTACAGAATCGTGGTTTATGTCTACAACTCTAGGAACCTTGTAAATGGGATTCTGCTCCACAAAAGGTGGTGAGCGTTTGTATACAATTGATGCAGCCCTAATCAAGATACCAGCAGTTAAGCCCCATATTATGTATTTGTTGTTTTCTTGGTTTCATAGTCAAAGAAATGAATCAGATACTTGCTTCCCATCCACTCCCTCTCCTCTGACCTCCGGTTTTCATCCTGAAGCAAATGTATACAAAATGATCTTTTAAAACAGAATTAACAGAAAATGTTGTATTGCTTTAACTCGGAGAGCAATGAAACTAAAGGGACAAACCTTGATGAACATTTCCAATGGAGCATCGAATACGGCTTCCACTTCAGCAGGATTTGGAGCAGCCTTGAATGCTTCCTTTTCATTGAGTATGCCATAACAGGGACAACTCTCAGTAGGTGCTGCGCAGAAAGCCAATGGTAGCTAAATCAAGTTCCTCATATATCCAGAAAGCTTTTCCAAGTTGCAAACCCTACACCGAAATTTGCAGTACCTCATATGACGACAGGTCATAATGCCAATATGGTCATCCTGCTCTTCCTCTAGGTACCCTATCTTTGTAAGTCAATCCAAAGCACTTAACCAACAAATCACACTAACTACCCTGCTCTTCCCCTAGACTAACCTCCAAAATTTTCGAATACCTTCATCTTTGTAAGTAAATTTTCGAATGCCGAAACTAAATAGCTGTCTCAGCCAGACAAATTCTTAGAGCTCCTCCCTACCAATGTAACTGCTCATTTTCTGGAATTTAAGACCCTAAGCCTTACTTCAAACTCATTTCGGTTGCAAACACAAAGTATAAGATATGTAGGGCCTTTCTTTCTAGTCTCAACTGAAGTTCCCAACTTTCAACTTCCACTATAGAGAAACTCAGGGCATTAATTTGTAATTTCCCAAACAACACAGTTCAATTGTACAAATTTCAGTCCAATGAAGCAAAAATTCATAACAATATATAACCACATAACAATAATGAAATTAACAAACGAACAATCAAAAAAGAAAAACTTGATACCTTAGACAAGAATGGTTCGAGAACAGTGACAACATTGACAAGCGAAGGATCCAAACCAATCTCTTCTTTTGCCTCCCTTGTTGCCGTGTCCCCATCATCTTTGTCTCCCTCCTCTGTTTCCCACCTGGCAAAGCAACTTCACCTACCAAAAAAGAAAAAAGAAAAAAAATGAACCCCAAAAACCAATCTTTCGGATTTCTATTTTTTAATATATTCCTCAGTTTTCTCAGGAACCAAAGAAAGGGTACCCAAAACTCCACAAACCCGAGTGAGTGGACAGCTTTGATGACCTCTTAGTGAGAATGACACGCAGATCCCCAGCATCCCCTTCAAAGAGACAGAGCAAAACAGCGGCTCTCTGGGTGTGAACCTTTCTGGGTCTTGTGCAATTGGGGTATTAGATTCAGCAAAACCCACCTGCGACACAACCCTGTGAGCAATTTCTTCGTTTCTCTGCTCCTCAATATCATCGTCGGAGGAGAAAGAGGTGGCTTGTAGAGACGGAGCTGTTGGGCCAAGGCCAAAAGTTCTGTGACCCTACACAGAATTGCCCGGCTCCATGTAGTGGAGGTGATGTTGATAGCCTTCTCAGGAGTGAGATATGGGCTGTCGCTCTGCATAGGTAAATAGTAGAAGAAGAAGACTAGTTATTGGGGTTTGTTGGTTGTTTCACTCGGCAATTCAGCAATGGTTATGGAAACCTTGCGCATTACGGTTGATTATTATTACGGTTGAACCCTAAGTTATTATTATTATTTATTTAAGAAATCGATAGTATATTAGATTTTTAAGTACATTCAAGATTCGAACCAAGATCAGGTAGGACTTTTGTCCAAGAGAAATGCTAGCAACCTTCTCTCCAACCTTCTCTTTTGGACCTTCTTCCTTCTCCTCGTGACAAGTGTCACTTTCCTTACACTTAAAACAATGTTATTAATTCATCACACAAGTTAGTTTTTGTTTTCCAAGTTTACCCTTTTAAAATGTATTGGCTTCTATATTTCCTTCAATTTATTCAAATTTTATTACAACTTCTTTAGCACATTATTAAAAATTAAATAAAATAAAAAATAAAATAAAACGTCATATTTTAAAATAAAAAAAAAAAAAAAAAAGTTCGTTTCATGACATTGTTATCTTTTTTTGTTTATAACAAAACACACGTTCTCTTTGGATTTTTTTTTTTTAAAACTTCAGTTTTTATTTTCTTATTTAATTTTTTAACAAGATGGTAAGAAAGTTGTAAAAAAATTAGCTTGTTATTAAAAAAAATTAATACATTTAATAAGGGTAAATTTGGAAAACAAAAACTAGTTTGTGTGATGCATTAATGACATTGTTTTAAGTGTAAGGAAAGTGACACTTGTCATGAGAAGAATGGAGAAGGTCCAAAAGAGAAGGTTATAGAAGGTTGCTAGCACTCCCCATAGCATACTCTCCTCTCACAAAGTGATCGGAAGAACCCTTATCCCTCATAGAGCATCCTCTCCTCTCTATTCCATAATAACAGATAAAATAAAATTAAGAATTACAATCCTCAAAATACATGTTGCAATTCATTTTTAATAACAACACAGCTAATTCGGTTGATTTGTGGTATTTACATAGTCGTTTTTGGCAGTGCTTGCTTAGCAAAAAAAGTGAACAATGTTTAATTTTTTTTGTAATGTATTTTCTTTGAAATTTGTAGGATATTTATTAATTAATTTTGTCAAGGACATATTAGTAAGTGGATTGGACGAGTAGGCTTTAAAGTGCAATCATATCAAGTGGGGTCGTGGCACATGTGACATGCCATTATATCGTCTTCTTAAGTTGTAAGACCGACAGAGTACCATATGGTTACACAAGTTGTTTTCTTTTTCTTTACAACGATTCTCTGCGCAGCTGCGCATGCTGTTGTCCTTATGCACCGGAAGAAGCTATCAGCCCAACAAACAAATGTTAACATTTTGTAGTTTGAAAACCTCACTTAGATCGAAAGGGCTTAATGACACGTTTACTATCCGTAATCGGATATGAAGATGAATTGAACCAAAAAGTAATCCATAATTGGAATTCAACTCCTTATTTTGATTATGATTATGGATTAATAAATATTTCATAAGTTTAATAGGGTGTATTATATGCTCTTCTTCTTTAGTTCTTACCATAAAATCTGTCCTTTGCCGTCAGTTCATAATTAAGCCCCTAAAGTCTAGGAGGGTCCCCAAGAAAAAGGAAGGTAATGTGTCTAGTTGACTAGCTTTTGAGGACAAGAGCTAGCTGATTGAATGTACATGAACTCCTTCCAAGAAAACTAGACTCACCAACACATATGATTGAAAGTGTCCCTGTCGTTTGAGAATCTTTACTATATAGTCTGCTTAGCACCAAACATATCACTGTGGGTTTTGGCTTTTGCTCTGTGACTCAAAACCCAACACGAAAAAGAGGACTTTAACAAGTAAACTAGAGGTTGGCGCCATTCCCGTTTGATACAAGGAAGAAGGGGCTGAAGAAAGAAGCCTTCTTTTTCTGCATTAATGCCATGCAGCCTGTGCTTAGCTTATAAACAGGTGATCTTTATGATCTCTTCTGCTGAGCAGATTTTGTCATGCCATCTCTGTCAAAGATACCTCTCATTTCCTTTAGTTCCAGTCAGCTCTGATCAGAATTCATAGCCCTTGTCATCGTTTGTTAATTCTATCATTAACTATATTGCTAGACTATTTGCACCACTATCTTCCATAAACTTGAGAGGAAGAAAGAGAAGAGAGAGAGAGAGAATCCATGAGTCACCTACAAGACATTCTGCGTCTGCAAATGTTACAACAGAGGACAACAAAATGAAGATCAAGATCAACCAGAAGATGTTCAAGAAGAAGAACAACAATCACAGAATAGACTAATTGGTCAATATCAGCACGTTCAAGAACCACCAAACTATGGACCATTAAATGGCAAGATGTTGAATACCCACATGGCAAAATCCTCCGGGAAAAGTTGTTACTCAATGTCTTCTTCTTCTTCAACATTTGGCATCTGAACAAGAAGAATCAACAATGCGAGATATGGGAAGATTGTAAAGGTTCATGGAGGCCACATTGTCCGATCCACTGCAAGAAAAGAAAGGCACAGCAAGGTGTACACTTTCCAAAGGTCCTAGAGACCGGAGGTTCCGGCTGTCAGCTCCGACTGCTATACAGTTTTATGATGTCCAAGACCGCCTTGGCTACGACCGGCCTAGTAAGGCCATTGATTGGCTCATTGAGAAGGCCAAGGCAGCAATTGAGGCTCTGTCTGAGTCTGAACTACCTGAAAAAGAGTATGACTGTACTAATATCAACATCTCTGCTCAACAGACAGAGCAAAGACATTGGAGAAGAGAGTATGCATCAGTTTCAGCATCACCAGAGAAGCTATGGTGATGAACCAGAAAAACTAACAATGTGAACAGTTTTAAAGAACCAGTTCTTGATCACCACCAGTTAAGTTCAATGAACTATGCTGAAGAAGCCCTCAATTCTGCCTCAAGTTTATCAGATTCCAAATGGAGGTGGCTTGGTTTCAAAGTTTGATGGCTTGGAATTATAATGCAGCTGATGGAGGAGAAGGCTGTCCTTTCAATTCATCCCATGTATATCTGCAATAGCCATATGTCTTAGCCAAATCCAGTTGCTTCCTCACATTAGTTCTATTCCTGCATAGGACTTTGCCTCAGGTAGATTACATGTTCAGAATGTACTAGAAGAATCTGTTTACTTGATCTAACAAGTCTTTTGATTGTGTTTTCAGTCTTACAAAATTGTTTCCCATCTGCTACTAAATTTTCCTGTTATGTGTCTCTGTCTCTGTCAAAACTATTCGATCCCATATCATAATGCTGGTGAGAAAACCTCTCATGTGTTTTAGGTGCCAACAAGGCAAAAAGTCAGCAACCTAGTCCTGCAAAAACAAAAGGAGATTAAAGTTGCAATTATAAGACCATGAAAAGCCTCTTTTAACAATTGTGTTTTCCATTTTCTTAGTGGATAGAGATAGTCATGTCATCTCAACTAGGCAAGCATTATTAAGTTCATCCTCTTTTGTAGGTGAAGTGAGGACGAAGAGTTTAATGAACACATACATACAGCTACCCTTTTGAACCTATCTCGTTTGTGGCAGAGCACCTAAAGGCTTAGACTTTGATTTAATGATCGTTCTTGTGGCCTCGATGCTCATCTTTTTTTTCTTCGAATTTACCCTTCACACAAATCTGGTTGATTGAAGAAAAAGCTAAATCATACATGATACTGAATTCAATAGTCAATCAATTTCGAAGAATAATGATGTAACACAAGGTAATTCAAAGATCAACACTTGCAGCAGCATAAATCACTTCAGCCTGCTGGTGGAAAATGTGAAGAACAACCGTAGTAATTACTAATTACAATGCGCAAAAGCACAGTATAATCACCCATCAACAAATAGATTGTCTATTTACACCATAAATATAATATTTTCCTTCTTTAAGAATATACATCAAATGAAGAATAGGGAGAAAAAAATCATAGAAGGATGCTCTGGTCAGTCCCAAATCCAGGTCCTGTTCGATAATCCTTTACTGCACGCCCAAGCATATAACTTCCACACCACTCCATGTACACAAGAATCAGAAATGACCGCCGATATTAAAAAATGGATCCTCCCTCAAATTCTGCAGTTTGAACTGATAACATACGGAAGACATTCTTATTTAGTCTCTACCGTTGGCCCAGAACCAGCAAGCAATATTTATTCTGAGTGTTCCTCTCTTCAGTTTTAATGCCCTCTGCACGTGCAACTGGTTTTACTTCATCTGATGTGTAAGACAATCTCCGAGCCCTTGTAGTTCCCTTACCATTTGATGAAGGGAGCTTGACTGAAACTGGAGTTTTGGCGTTGGTGAATTTGTGTTTTTACCAACCTTGCTAGCTTGCTTACTTGGTACTTTCTTTGGGCCAGGTGACTGCACACGGCTTTCCCATGGACGAGCAGCATCCATCGTTCTTTCCAGCTCCAACCCCAATTAGCTTTGCCAAGTTCATAATTACCCAATCCTTGCTCTGACTACAGTTGGCCCTCCACTACAAATCATGGAAATGTTTTTCATTCTCAATTGATTCTAGGGTCAAACCAAAGGATAAAAGTGCATACAAGAAAACAGTATACCTGATGAGAAAAGGCATATGCCATAGCCCGCTCACGCTTAACTGCTGCTTCTTCTCTTTGATATATCCTTGCAAGAATTTCATCCATTGTTTCGGATCCACCACACCATTCCGCCTGTCATCCATTGAGACAATTACTCAGAAGCGTTAATTGAGTTTAAAAAAGCAGTCATAAAGTGAATTTATCTAAGGACAACAAGGTATCAAAAAACAATTCTCATATGGCTGTTCTCATGCATCAGATCTTTAAGAGAAAACCAAATAACAGATCTCAGGCAACATATGCAGAGATTTGGAATAACAAAGCACAAATCCAAAAGCTTGTCAACTTTTATTATGTACTATCTGATTGCATTTCATAAAAAAGTCAGTTATTAAGCAATCAACTTTACAAATAGATGGACTAAACTGAAATAACCTTAAGGCAACTAAGTAATTAAATGATAATAGACTTTTAACAATGAAAAATAATGTTGTGCAAATGCTGTGTGAGTGTGATCATGAGGGCTTGAGGCTGATTATGAGGTGATGATTCTGTGCACAAGTGCACCACGATTAATGAAGAAACTTGCAGAATCCTATTGTACATTTTAAATCTGACATGTTCTTAGATGTGGGAGCTGGTGGTCTCACCTCTATGTCATGAAGCTTCGCCTCAAGTTTATGTTGATTCTCTAATTTCTTCTGCTTGATCCGTCTTTCCGTTACCATATAGAGTCGTCGAGCTCTAATCTCATCCTGTATTCTGCTCCATGAATGAAGATAGCTCAATGTAGTTGTGGCTTGCTTCGTAACAGGATAAGCTTGGGTCAGTATTTGCAATCGAACAATCCCTTTCAAGCGGCGTAAAGCTTTTCTAGCCTGCAATGGGTGAGAGAAAGTTTTAGGAAAACAAATCCAGCATAACAAAAAGTGCTCCTTCATGCATAAATGCCTTCAGATAAGTTTGAATTTTCATCTGAGCAATAAAGGACCAAACTGCTACATAATTCAACAAAATTACCAAATCCTCATTACTGATGAAACAAGAAACTAGAAACTGTTCACCAAATAAGCAGAGCCAAACTAGATACATAAAACAAAATTCCAAAGGATCATCTGGGAACAAACATAGCCAGTGTTGACTTTTTTAATTACATAACCTGTAATTAAACATACCACATATGCACGGAAAGCAGTCTGAATTCGAATTGCAGCTATTTCCTCATCTGGCAATCCAAGATTTTTACCGTTTGAAAAACTAGACTTTTTCAATTTTATGGAATTTGATTTTCCATTAACTGAAGGTCCCTGTCAGAAAAAATGTAATGACGGGTGAGAAATTACAATTACATACCAACATCAATTTTGAGATATTACATATAAATTCCTAGTAGCAACCATACCACTAAATCATAAACCATGCATTCACTTATATGACTAGGTTTAGTTTAAAAAGTTTTTACTCAAGATGCAAACTAGTAATATAACTCGTGTGTATTGTGACAGCAACAGAGAATGTAATACCTTCAAGTATGTGTTGGATAAGCAATAATTGTAAGATAGTTATAGCATAAATTAGAAACCTAAACCATCGTGGACTTCATTACTTAGTGATATGTAAGATGGATGCGCTCAAGAACAACATTTCAATTTTGAAGGCTCTATACCTTCAATCGTTTTGAACTGCCATCCTTGGATTTCTTTAAGCCGATTAATGCCTTAAACCAATATCCAGAACCCATACCTGATAGTGAGAGTCTGTCTCCAATTTAACATAACCCTGAGAGTTAAATATGATCACCATCAGCATTAAGCAACTAACAAGGAATTAACTTTAAGCATGCAAAAATGGAACTTTTATTTTCTCTTTCCTTGGAAATCAATCCAACAGTTAACAAACAGATACGAATCAAAGTAAACTAACTGTTGACCAAAGAAAACTAATTTAAGTCAAATGCAAGATAAAATCTTTCAAGAATTTGTCACAAACATTGTAAACTGACTTCCATACCAATATGCTTTCTGTAAATTCCTTATATATTTAGCAACCAGATCCCACCCATGTCTCCCAAATGCACAAATGGGTATCCCCAAAATCCCACTTGCCAACTCCCAAAGGAAGGCAAACAATGCAAAACCAAACAAAACAGCATCTGGGTCAGACTCACATACCAGAGAAGCAGCTTGAAAAAGTTCCAGAAGACACTCGTTTTAGGAAATGGGTACTCAAGATTTTGGAGGAAAAAGGTTGTGGCAATTGTAATAGAAGCAGTAGGAAGAAGCAAAGCCCCTGAGAAGGTGGGAGAGAATAAAAGGTGGGTGTGGTGTAGATTGCCATGGCCCCTCGTCACCAGCCTTTTTCTCACCAATAAAAAATAAAAAATAAAAATATATTTGTGGAATTTATAATTATGTTGTCATATAATATCATATAGAAATCTTTCTTTTTGGTTTTTTTAGTTCTCTCTCCTTAATCATAGGCTCAACCAACGCTAATACAACTCATGAGGTTAACGTGTTTGTGTACGTGTGGTTGAGGTGGTGGTTGGGTTTTTTGTCATTTGAGAAATCAACAAAAGCAGGCTACAGCGATAGCAGAACAAATCAATATCACTGTCTGACGCAGATGGGTTGCCTTTCTATTTATCTGAATCTTGTTTTTGCAGATTTCTACATTTTCAATCAAATCCTCTGTCTTGCTTCAATAATTTTAAAAAATTAGAAAAATAACATACTTTTTTAATTAAAAATTATGTACTTTAATAAATCAAATCCCTCTACAAGCAGAAAAATTTATATGAAACAGGGACATAACTGTTTTGCTAATCTCCTGGCCAATCACGCTATGTCAAGGTGAAAAAGTTATCACGCGTGACATAGCATGATTGGCCGGGGATAACAAAACGGTGATATCCCTTTTGCGCAAGACTTCAAACCTATCCAAAGCATAATTACACACGTTTTTCACCTCTTAAAAGTGTTGGTAATTTGGTAATATTGTAAAGTCAGTCCAATGCAATATGCTTTGTAGCTCAGCAGATGTGGGTTGAATGAATTCCAAATGTAATTTTTACTCCAAAAGGGGAAAAAAACAAATATCTCCGATGATTAAAAGAATTATACGTGCAATAATGCAAGCATATCAATCAAGGCATCATTATTGTGGCCTTAACAGCCATTCCACTATTTAAAACATGATCGGTAATTTATCTGGATGAATAAATCATTTATTCCAAAATCATAATATATTTCTTTAACAACACATTTGAAATTTATTAGAAAGCCATTGACTTGTCTAAAGACTAAAACCAGAGAGAAGCTCAAAAACTTCTAAGAACTACGAAAGCAAACCTCTGCACCAAAAAACAGCTTGTAGCTTTTTGTGTCGTAGATGAAACGGTAATTTGTCTGCTGGGATGCCTCCGATAGCATTTAAGACCTCTCGGATCATTTCCGGGAATAATAGCCAAATAGAATTGCATATTTCCAGAAGGTACCTTTTGCAATAAGAAAAGCAGATTCAGCATCCAAGATAATGTCAGCATTGTTTTGGAGATGGAATGTGATCACTGGGAAGCCTTGAAAGGCTTCTTGCTTCAACACCTCATAGCAAAGCTCAAAAGGTACATCCCCACTTGGCACCCTTTTCACTGTGTCCCATATCCTGCAAAGAAAGCTTCTAAAGCTCTGAGTAAACTGTCATGAGCTGCCCTTCTAATGTGACTAAATGCAGCACCAGAATCAATTATGCTGCCTCCACTTCCATCTTTTTAATTTCAAATTCTTGCTCTGGTATGTTGAGCATGTAGCCGTTGACACTTAATTCCTATTAAGTTTATGTAGTATAGTACAATGTTTGTTGTTTCTCCTTAATTCTGTCACGCTTAGGTCGGGCCCTTGCTCTATGTCCTGCACCAAATCGAATGAATGAACTGGTGGCCCCCATTGTTCTTTCTCGTCTGAGGAAGTATGAGAAACGACCATTGCTTTGACCTTGAGAGTCTATTTGGTTAACAAACTTTTTGGGACCAAATCCAAGACCCATGACACAAGATATTTGATTACTATCGCCAGCAAAGGACACCTGAAATCAAAGAATACAAAATTAATCCCCATATTGTATAATTAATAGCTACAACTTTTAGGATGAAATATTCATATAGTACCGAAGTGACCAATCGTTTAGGTTTACCCTAAATAGATCGAGACCCCACGTAATAAGTATGAAAGAGGAATTACAATTTGTCTACGATTAAGTGAAGAACCATGTAAATCAAGCTACAAAACAAAAAATCTCCGATATTATAACATGCTAGGTAATTATTATCCGAAATGTTAAAGTGTCACGAAATGAGCTCAACAATATATATCAAGCTAACAAGTGGTGATCACTAGTCTCACGTAGGCTTATTATAAGTTTCAATTTTTCTTTGACATCAAACTTTACCAACAAGTCGTACGTGTTAAAACTAATGCACACTTGTGTCTTGAATAATATAGAATAATTTAGAAAATTGAGAGAAGTTAACAAGTTAAAGTCACTAGAAACATCCTACTAATTATATAATGTACTACAACTAGAGAAATCTAGAATTAGAAGACAACTTGTGACTGAAAATAACTTTGGAAAAGTCAGTTATTGGGCAAACCGACTTTTTCCAAACAAAGCTGCCGACTTAAGCAACTCTATAAATATGCTAGCAAGCCACTTATGTAATTAAGCAAGAAAAGCTGAAAACTACCAGCTGCCTTGTATCCAATGAAGTCTGTAAAGCTTTGTAACCTTCTTCATCCATTCAAAAAAAATTACTTTGTTACTTTTTCAAAAAGTTTTCTATTCCACATCAAGCTATTGTCCTAAACACTACCAACCATTCTCTAAACCTCTTCTCCCTTAAACTAACAGTAGTATCAGAGCTTGTTCCGATCAACTTTGGGCGTTGGTTCACGCTAGTCCTCCATCAATGTTTACCACTTGCAAAACTCTGACATCAATTACGTACCTCTTTGCTGTCATGGTGCAGCCAAATACCAAGCCGTGAAAAGACTCCCTACCGGGGCCTGTACTATCGAAACTGAAAGTTTCAGATGCAAGAAAGCCAGCTACATAGCTCTGGTCTGCATAGCCTCTCTCGAAGCACACGAGCCTTCAATGCAAGGGCCTCGCAAAGAGGAATGTCCATTACATGGCAGAAGCTTGTAAGAAGTTGAACTAGAAACATGGAAATGGTTCATCTACCACGGCAAAGCAGTGGTGCCTTCTACAATATTCACATTGGAGCCAAGTGAGATCGCTGCCAGTGTCGAAAACAAGGTTGTAAGATTTGTATGGTGGAGAGGAGGTTGGGATGGTGCAGAGCCCGATTTTAACGCTGTAGAGTGCGAGGCCTAGCTTAGTGTTCACGAGAACACGAACTGTTTCAGGAGTATAGAAATGTTTAATTTTTTGTAATGTTTTTGAGGTATTGAGCTCGAGTGATGGACTGGTAGCAAGAGTTTGGATTCTCTGTTTGTGGGTGAGGTTTGGTTGGTAGAAAGGTGACTGTGGAGAATGTCTATGGATGAGCTCAATGGTCAAGCCACCACATGGTGGCAGGCAGAGAAAGAAAGGGCTAATTCTTTCTGCCACGGCGCTCTTCAATTAGAGACAAGACAATGCTGAATGGCTAGTACTACTACTGCCTGAAATGATAGATTTATTTTATAATGGAAGAGTTAATTTGAATGCATTTATATATAGGAAATAATTATTAGTTCATGACATTAATTTGGAATCTGAGTTTCTTGTTGACTTTTCTCTAAGTGTGTAAATCATTATTACAAATCCATGGATTATCTTCTATTTTAGTTGAGTTTCATTTAAGTCCCAAGTCAAAAAGAATCTTTGGTGCATGAGTGCCATTTGGTAATTCAAATTTGATATGTTTAGTGTAACAAAAAATTTATTTTTGTTTATTTATTTGTTAATAGTTATATATATGACTAAATATTTTCGATTTAGCTGATAGTATTTCGCATGAATGATCCTTGAAGGTGTGACATAAAAGAGGTGTTTGATGATGTGGAGAAATTAAAGAGAGAGAGAGAGATAGAAGTAAAAAAAATAAAAAAATAAAAAAATCAGATTAACTGGTCCGGCGAGGCTCGAACTCGCGACCTCCGGCTCATAAGACCAGCGCTCTAACCACTGAGCTACGGGACCAGTTGTTTGCTTAATTTTTATTATCCGTATTTACTATAAATTATTTGATAATAATATATTCATTAACAGCTGTTCTATTGTGACACAAAGTTTAACTTTATGATACAATTATGTTTAAATATTTGATTTGCAGTCTAAGCTCTCTCAATACCTTCCATGTTTCATCCTTCTGTAATAGTCAGATATTGCTTATAGTGAGAAGCATATTTTCATCCTTCTGGGATTCAAATACAAACCATTTCATTATCGCTAATTAAAAAAAAAAAAAAAAAAAAACACCATTTTCATCTACTTCAGAAAATTATAACCCCTCTTTCATCTTGGAATTTGCAACTCAATAGTGGGGTAATGGACCAACTGCTGGCTTAAGTTAAGACCATCCAAGAAAAGTTGTGAGGACAGAAACCAGCAGCAGTGATACAGGGTACAGAATGTAGGCTGTGATACTTGTCCAAATGGGAATTTTCTGCTGAAGCTGGTAGAAAGTCCCATGACTGTGCAAATAATCAAGACAACTAAAGCTTCTGCAGAGACTTCCCACGATAAATTGCGTATGTAAACAGTGCCAGAAGATGGTCAAACCATGATGTTGTTAATGAACACTCCATTGTAAATCTGCAGACAACATTTCATCAAACATAAGTAAACAAACTCATGTAATTGCTATATAAAAAAAACCAATCATCAAGGCTTCCTTGAGTAAGAAGATAGATTTGAGCTTATGAGAGAAACGGACCTCAGAAAGTGTTAAAGAGATGGCATTATCTGTCTTCTCTCTGGCAGAAGTTACTGATCTCAGTGCTAGTCTGTAGTTTGTGGCCAAGGGTATCAAAACATACGAGGTCAAGAATGAAGGGATTCTTGCAGCAGTAGAGAATTCTTGCATAGTTTGCATGAGGGGCACTGCAAGCAAAACTGTAATGCCAGTACCTAGAATCAATAGATAAGCAGCCGTCACGAGATTTGTCCAAGATTTATCAGCACCCTTAGCCTTCTTTTTCTTCGCCACCCGGCCTCTTCTGGTCTTCCTTAGTTTTCTCATTCTGCAATTGCAATTTAATGATCTTGATGATACTGTAGTTTTCTTTTAGCATTGGAATATATCCCTACCATATATGGCTGAGTGTATACCTTGGATTTCTTCTAAAAAACCATTTATGTTCATGACTGTTTTCGTTTGGCAGAGGGCTTAGCTGGATTAATCCATTTTGAGATTCCATTGACAAACTCTGTCTCAACTATTTGAGAATCACCAGAGATATCAAATTCCTCCATCACTTTTGCTGCATAATCATCTTCATCCAGACCTACTTCTTCTATTTGTATTCCTAGGATCAATGCTCTCAGCTCATGTGATGAATATGTATGTGTTATTATTCTGGTCTAATTTATGAAACAGCCTGCAAATAAAATCAGGAAACGACTAAAATAATGAGATCTTGGCACATTTCAACAATTCAGGCAGACTAAACTAAAGATGGAAACCTGGAACTTACCCTTGTATAATGGATACATTGGGGTTGCCTCCAACTGTCAGAAGACTTGGTAGTAAGTATTTTTGTACATATTTATGCATCACAAATCAAGTCTTCTTTTCTGAATCCATGGTTGCATGATCTGCATTGTTGTTTTTCTTTTTTCAGTTAAGAAGTACATAACAGTATCTGCAAATTATAGTGCTGCTTATAATGAAGATCATCCTAATTGCACGACTACAAACATCCTCATTTGATTCTCATATTTCAACTTCTACAAAGCTCAGAATTTGCTTAAATATCAAATTCTTCTTTTGAATCTTATATCTGCAGCTTGTTATTTCCTCTTTTCATACACAAAATAAATTGGACTTTTACTTGCATGTATCTAATCATTTGGGAAGCAGAGTCTGTGCTCTTCTTGAACTTTTTTGTTACCTGATAGATGCAGTAAATGACAAGGAATGCAAATGCAGTAAGTAGAGAGACTAATATCACAACTTGAATCCCCGAAGAAGAACTGAGCATTTTCGCCACTTGAAGAATGAGAAAGGGGATCAATGAGACCATCATGATTCTTGCTGTAGCTTTGGTTTCAACATCAGTTGTTACAACCATAACCTGAAAGGCATGCATACTAAAACATTCTAAATTATCATATTTTTAGACTTCTCTCTCCTCTGAGAGTGTGTTGTTCAGTGTTTGTGAAGATAAGAGAAGAAGTAAACCAGTTAAACTGAAGGATTTCTTAGTTTCTGTATTTGATGAAGTTTTGAGACACCGAGAGGTCATGGCTTCCAAAAGCACAACAGAACCCCAAACTAGTGTGAGAAGCATGATTGCTGATCCTGCAAGTAGGCCCATGTTTCATTTCTGCCATTGCCTCTGCAGTTTCTGTACTTCCTGTCACTCCAGTTACTGGGAAAAAATTGTGAATTTTGTAAGGAATTTACAGACATATCACATCCATCTGCATGTGTAAACCAAAAAAAGACATGACTTCTAAACATCTTTCCATAATAGTAAATCAACTACCGGGTCGCCCCATTACAAGAATGATGAAGAAAAGGAGGATAGATTCCTAATAATCTAGGGAGATTATGGCTAACTTTTCTTAATTCTCTCTTTCTACCTGCTCTTCAACCAACCAATAGCTTAGTAATGTAGGCCACATTGAATGAAAAGTCCATATACAACCAACCAATAGCATAATGAATGCAACAGAAGAGAGGAAGAAGAACTATACCAAAATCTCATGGAGATCTAAAACATATATACATACATACATAAATGCTGAGGCCTGAGAAGAAGATAGAAAGGAGCTTACCAAGTACCAATCCTACTTTTGGTATCATGCCAAGCAGGTGGAAAGCACTAGCACCAAAGATACCAGTCCCAATCAATTCAAAGAAGAGTTCAGACCCTGCTGAAACATACTGATCTGCAAGGGACAGCAAGACCTCGTACACTATTATCAGGAAAAGCAGCCCCCACACTGAAGTTGCACAGGGCAAGAAGCCATAAACTGGTTCACAAGTCACAGTATCTGCTTGAAGATCCACTACTTCAGGATTGAAGGTTGGCTTATTTTGGTCGTCTATTCTGGCCGCCATCGATATAAGATCAGAATCTCTAACAAAACCGGCTGCTTCCAAAATGGACTAATTGGAGGATCAGTAAAATGTAAAGCAAAGCTGGTCTTGACATATCCAGAGACTCTTAGTCCTTAGCTTGTGGTGCAAAAATGAGAATGAGAAGCAATTAACTTGACGCTTTTTGAGGTTTAAATGGACAAGATCATGCAAGTTGAGGTTTTAAACGAATAAAATCAAGCAAGTTGTGGTGACATTAGCAATCCCTACTTAGCCCTGTGCTAGATTTTTGAAAAAGTAAGAACAAAAGCTAGTCATATAATAGAATAAGGCAGGTTGCACTTGCAGCAAAGCTACCTACCTATTTGGATTACTAATTTGACTGAATCTATTCCTCTATACTTGCTCCACAAATCCATTGCATAGTTTTGGATATAAATAATGAAAAATACTTGGACAAAGACACATCGAATAGTCGTCGAATTATTGGTAACATTTTCTAATCAAGCAGCCTCTGAACTATGAATAATGCAAGTGATCAAGCAAGCACTAAATGATTTTAAATTGATGACATATTAAGTTAGATTGAAGATGAGGCATAACAACCATCTCCCCGAGAAGAAGACTAGCATGCTAACATGTCATGATTCTAATACATAAGATATAGGCAATATAGGTATAGATTCATCAATGAGCTGTACAGTATATACTAACATTTACAGTTCTCTTTCATTATCTTATTATAATCTGGGATCTGAATTATTGAAAGAAAAGAGGTTTTTTAATGCAATTTTTTTTTCTTCCGAAAAATGCTCAAAGATCCAAACGTGGGCTGCAGTACAAGTTGGTTGTTTGTTTGTTAGTGAAGCAAAAGCTTGCTGGTTTTTTTTCCCTCTCTTCTTCAATAAATGGAGATTTCTATTCCATGCATGACAAGGGGCGTGGACTCACTATCTCCACGACTAGTGTGTGTCTTGCCCCATCTGTTATTTCTGAGTTAGCACCTGTTTTGCTTGTCTGTCTTTGTTTGGATGGTGTAAGTTTTTGTTTGTTATCATGTACTGTTTCCTCCCCAGGTTTTGGGTGAGAGTTTACTATGAATGAATTCCTCTTTTGACAAGGGGCGTGGACTAATTATTAGTCTTGTGGTCAAAGCAATGCTACAAGGACGAAGTAGCCGCCCAAAGATCCAAGCAGAAATTTTGAGCTCAAAATCATTAAATACGAAGTTTCGACAGTTGGTTTTGCATATAAACAGCATCAGCATGTGTAATAATTGAATGAGTAGAACCTAAAGTATTTGCTACAGTGTAGTGTGAGGGGGGTTTTGGATCAACAAGCAAGCAAACCAAGCACCAATTTGGTTGCCTCTTGCTCACCCAAAGGGGACATGTGCGAGTCAAATCGGGTAGAATCATTTCATCTACTCCAAGATCCTGCCGTGAGTGCAATGCAACCTTCTCTTTATCTCTCTTGTCACATAATTAGTCTCACGTGAGCATGAGATAGAGAGAAACATGGATTTCATTGGCGACGTGAAAGTTTTCTCCTTACCAGGAGCCCCATTGGAAGGGAACAGTGATCCCCAGTCTTGGGGTCAACTAGTGCTTATCTGGAGTCCGAGTTTGACTTGGTCTGAAGCATTTGGCCCTGGTTATTCTTTCATACCATTGTCAACTAAGATATTTAAATTAAAACGCATTGAGACATTTTAAAAAATGAAAGAATAGAACCTAACCCTGACCCTGACGATGCAAGTGGGGGTTATATATCACTCCAATTTAACCTAATCCATTAGTCAATGGGTTTGATTCAAATGGGTGAAACTTGTAAAAGATGATATCAATAGACAAACTTTTGAATAGATCAGGTCATATACTAGCGACATTTTTCGTTAAAGTTTACTAATAAGAACATAACCACGTTTTATGTTGAGGAGAGGGCAAATAAACTGAAGAATTAAGCAACCAGCCATTTTTAGTAACAATCATTCGGCAGAAGAAAGAAGAAAAAACATCTTCCGGATAGTTAGATTATAATTGATATATTCACAAGTCGAGAACCAAGTTATCAAGGCCATGGTGATTTGCTTTCCTCTTTTGTTCCATATATGTTCTTATAAGCAATGCTGAAGCAGGGCTAGTGAACATTTGACTTGAGTCGCTGGTGTTGGTAAAATGTGGAGCTGCCTCTGTGAGCCAGGAAGGATCTATGGAAATCACATTCCGCATGTATTGCTTATCAGTTGAGACAAGAGAATGGTATAATACCCACTTGGGATTCACTCTGCAAGAAAATGAAATTAACACAGATTTAAGATTGTCTACAACTCAGTTCAAACAATCCACTCTAATAAAACCAACAAAAAAGGACATGGGAGCTGGAATTAAATGAATGATATAACAGTAGCAAGTCCCTGAAAAAGAAATCTTTACTAACCTGAATAACACAGATGATGGGTGAATATAAACTTCTTGAGAACCTCTAATAGTCTTGTACTTCCCATCGTGACTTGAGCCTACAAACCATTAGGAGATAAATGAATGAAGTTTCTCTAATAACAAGAGAGAAGATGAACAATAAATGATTCGGTAACAAGTCCCGCCAATAGTAAACAGAGGCTAACTAGAAATACACAAAAGTAACTACGAAACTCACTTCTAAACGACATGCATTAGCAAAAAACCCATTAGTAATTGCTTCCTCACTACCTGCAAGATTTAAAGAGTAGCAGCATTCAGAATACAAAGAGAAAAAGAAGGGCTTTATCAACCCCAAGAATTTAAACAAAAACTCCAGGTTTCTAGAAAAGTATGTTAGACCCCAAAGAAAGAAAACTGATGGAAGCATTTATATGCTTTCTGAGGAAGATTCTAGCTTGCAGCCATTTGGATTGTAAGACAAACCTTTTTTCTTTTTCTTTTTGCCTTTTGATTTGTTTACATACATACATACAAAATGTTATGGTCCGAATCTTGGAGACTTGAGACCCACAAGACCTACAGACTAGATGTGTTCCCCTCTCATCTATGCATCCCCCTCCCCCCTTCATCCCTCAGTGAAGGTGAGATTTGATTTTGAACCCAACTCCCTATAATGCCACTAAAAAATGCAGTTCTATATTGTGAAATGTACTCAACTTCTTATTCTTCAAAATGTTTCCTTCATTTTTTTTTAAAAGTCATAATTATATGGTAGAGAAGAAGAATAGAAAAGTGAGGGAGATTATTTTATATCTGAGAGATACAAATTTGATACAGCATGCATAAACTTACCCACCGTGTCTCTTTCAAAAGACTTTCAAGACAATGCCTATTCTCTGAGCCGTTCTTCTGAGTTGTTCTCTAATTTCCAGAACCTTTTTCTGCCACAAACAATCAACTCACTCAAAAAGGACGCAAAGCACCATCTGGTTAAATTGATTCAAAACCAGCTAATTACTGATACACACCATGGCTTGGTAGTTTACAAAGTTCTTATGACACCACTGCGAAGATTTACCAGACTGAGAAATCCTTTGTGACATTAAGAAACTCACGTGGTCACCCTGCATGGAATCAAGAAAATCAAACAGGACAGCCCATTAGGTTAGTGAGCCTAGAAAGATAGGGGAAAGATATATGCATTACCATTGAAAATTCAAATTGGTACCTCAGCAGCAGCAAAATTCAACTTTGGCTTCATCCAGTTCCTTCTGTGATCCCCAACCAGAAACCCAGATAGACGCAAGACCCAACATCTTAATGTTGAATTACTCAACGGAAGATTTCTATTCAAGGAGTTTCTTTTCTTCTAGAAAATTGAGATATCTTCTGTAAATATAAAAAGGCTTATTGTACTAAAAACATACAAACCTAAATACATATATGTATATTTAGGTTGTTCTTTAATATTCAGATTCAAGATTTCCAATGGAGGAGTGGGAGAGAGAAATTATTACAAGTATTTTATAACAGTAAGAGAATTAATAGGATTTACTTGAATGGAGAGAGTGGCAGCAATAGTAATCATCTCTTCTGAAAACACCCCAGTTGACCTGATGCTAAGATCATTTTTGAGATCATTTGAATCCTACAAATCAATAAACTTCAACAAATGAGTCTAACTTCTAAGTTATACACCATGACAAATGTTAAAGAATATAGACAATTTCTAAAGACAAAAACGGACATATTGACACAATAGGAAAGTACTTTCACAATTACTTGAAAACACTGTTTTCGGGAGGGGGGGCCTAGCTCTAGTAAACACATTAGTGATGTAACTGTACTGCTGCATTCCACTGATGTTCTAACATATACAAAATCCAATACAGCAACAAAACTAATATCTAGTGCAGAACGACAAGGACTGTAGTCCCAAAAACAACCAATTAATTTCGTAGCAGATAAGGAAAACATAAATACTTTAGGGAATAGATACAAGCCAGAAATACACCGATGATAAAAAATTTCATTCGCAACATACCAATGGAATCTCAGCAATTTGAAATCCAGTTGGTGAAGTAAGTTTGGCATCATCATCTAGGACTCCAAGTGAATAAAGCCTTCAAGTCGTCGAACCATTGCTTCAGAAGATGGAGATGCTGGCCAATCAAAGCCCAAGATATTATCTATTCCCAAGGCTTTTAACTAGAAAGTAAGAACACATTATTAGCATCTACACACCAGAAAAATATATCTCAGCTTTAAACATCAAATTATTGCACACGAAGAATCACAAAGCCTGATGGAAATATACAGACTTATGTTGCTAAGGAATTTACAATGTTATTGGTGATAAGCATGAGATGCTCATGGAAAATTTGATTGATTTGATTGGCAGTCTGATATTATGTTCATAGTGACTATCATGTAACTCCTGAAAACTAGTGGGATGGAAGTATGCCATATTTGAGACATACAATGGGAGCTCCAGATGGAGGCCTATTAGCCATGGAAAGCACTGCGTCGCAATATAATATCATACCTGAATCACACAGGGAACAAGATTTGACCTTTGTATCTCTGGGATCCCCTCAGCAGACATTTCCTTTGCAAAATACTCTTCGGTATATAGCCTGGTCGCACATGGAATTTCAGGCAATTAAGTAAACTCATTTGAACTCAGAATTAGCTTGAAGAGCAATGGGCATTAGTATATAAAGTATCTATCATAAAAGTCTCATCACAACTTATTCTATTACATAATCGCTTCTTATTGGAAGTATATCTCTATCAGCCTATCTTGTAGGTACATTTGTTTGATGACTTGTCCTTAACTCACACAAGTGAATTTTTATTATCTTCTAATCTTCTAACAGTAATAAAGGTGGTCTGACTGTAGAATTCCTTACCACTAACTGAAGATCTTTGTCACAATAAAGATGCCACAAGTTCAGGGAAGAGAAAAATGAAGTAAATAACCACAAAGAATTGCGACCTGTAACATTTCCCAGGCCGAACTCTTCCAGCCCTACCGGTCCTTTGTCGAGCAGATGCCTTGGATATTGGCGCCACTACCAGATTTTCAATATCTGTTATCTATGTAAAGTAGATACAGAGTGCACAATATAAGAAGACGGATATTCACTAAACTAAGATGATATTATTAGATAGAAACTTTTGGCTCCAATATCAGCAAGAATCACAAGGTCAAAGATTCTCATTAAACCAAGCAATGAACAAACTCAGTTTAATAAATGTTTGTGTGTGTGTGTGCACACGTGTATGTGACTGAGTGAGTTAGTGAGTGAGAGAAAGAGAATGAACATACCGGGTTGTAGAAACGCTGCTTTGAGAACCCACTGTCAACAACATAGACAACACCCTGTACAAATCAAAGGAATATGGCTCAATGATGATGCAGAGCCTTATTGCTTCAAAGTGCAAACTTAAGTCTATGAATATTACTAGCATAGGGTTACCTCCAAAGTTATGGATGTCTCTGCTATATTGGTCGATATCACAACTTTCCTCTTCCCTCTAGGAGTAGGCGAACACCAACTCCTAAAAAGCAGAAAATAGAGTCCAAAATCAGCTCATGAAAGAAAATTCTGAAGCTGGCCAAATAGTGGTACACAGAAAGCAAACAAACTGCTCAGAACGTGGAAGTCCTGAGTAGAGGGGCAAAACCATCAATCCTGAAACATTAAGATATAACCATATAAAAACTAACACGTAAAAGAATCTTTAAAATTCCACTGTAAAAAAACACTTCATCCAGAACACACACAATAACTGCTATATTCTAGATAATGCGAGTCATTTTAAGGTGACTCTTGAAGAATTCTGTACTTGAACTGAAAAAAAATAACGATTAGCTATGTGAAATCATCTATGGACTCTGTACCCCCAATGCTAGAAGTTCTAGAACACATACATACACACACAGAACAATAGCATGAAAAATGCATAAAACTCTTCCAAATTGCAATAGTTTGGAACTTGATTATTAAATAAATATTTTCTTTTAGCATTGGTAAAGCTGCAACATCTTCTGCACCTGATAACTTTCTTCCACGGTTTTGATCTTCTTCAGTAATCAGCTGGACAGCAGCATCAATATCATCTTGACCAGTAAGAAATACCAGAATATCTCCCATTGGTTCCTATAAAACAAAATCAGCAAGGTTTTGTATAACTGGTAGAAATGAAAATATCTCGCATGTTGCATGCGATTTCTATGAATAA
>BJCG01002254.1:0-48772 GCA_005406145.1 Prunus yedoensis
CTGATCAACCAATGCAATTCAATAATTGAACACGTTTTTGTACCTTTGACTTTCTTTACATGAGATATATAAGACACGGATTAGTAACTAATACAAGAAACCTTAATTTTCCTTCTTTTTGTTTTTTCTTTTATCAAAGTCAAAACCTAACCATGATATCTCTTTTACTTTCATGTCATTGAAGAAGCTTCCTCGTTAAGAAACCCGAATACCTGCATGCAATCAAGCAAAAATGAGACATTTTGATGATATTCGTTTTTAGTCCAAGCATGGGGTAAAATATCAATCACATTTGTTCAACAAAAATATCATGACATTCTTGGAGTACATTTTAATTTTTTTTAATGTACAGTTGCAGCTCAGGACATGTTAGAATTTTTTTGTTCTTACAAAAAAATTGATGTTCAAGCAAACCAATTAGTACAAGATTTTTTTTCTCCAAATACCAAGGGTTTCAAAACCAAAATTCACCGTCTAATACAACTATTCATCTATATACGAGGTCTTAAATAGTTTTTTACTCTCTTCTACACTCTCAAACTTTGAGACCAGCCATCTCCATTTGCTTCGGGCCTCAAAATCGTGCGATCCACCACTTAAGATGGTTCGAAAAGAGGTCTATTATTATTTGGCCCGAACTGTTGTGAAACCCAAATGATTGCCTCGCTCAATATACGTACGAGGTGGAGATGATATTCAGGCCGAAATCTTAAATTTGGGGTTTAAAACTCATGCATTGGAGATGGATTAAGGAGCTTGTGTATGGTTATCAAATATTTAACAAACACATCAAAACTCAAAGCACAAAAAGTACCAAAAGAGAACTATATACATCTATGATGTACATCTAAACGAGGATGATTGATGACCCCCTTTTCTTGTGTTCTTCTTTTGAGGAGGGATTCTGTACCCATAAATGGTGCAAATGAAACTTCAAGTATGCCAAAGCAGCTAGCTAGACAGACAACTCACTGCAATTCATAAGAGTACGTAGCAGGATCATTTGGCACAATCAATCTTCTGTTCATTCTATCTTTTTTCTTTTTTTTTTTCTGTGGCTGAGTCTCTGTTCATAAGTAATCAAAACCAAAATTCCATATATTTTTTCTTAATTTTAATAACTCATTTAACTCTTTCCACTTGTTTAAGAACCAAAATGTCACACGAAAAGGGGTCATTGTGACGATTGGTTAGATGATAGAGTATTATTACATCATAATCTATAGATATAGTTTTCTTTTGGTCCTTTTATTTATTGTATTGGCCAGTGGCCTCTTTTTTGTTTCATTTACCAATTTGGATAGTACAAGCGATAATCTAAACTACAGTCTATAAGGAAGGGGGATTTCTCACACCTACACACAACTATGATATCGTGAGGATTCGAATCTAAGACCTCTAGTTTGCAAATAATATCCTTTTTCACTAGATTTTACCACGTTCGCTTGTGATTACTCAATTAAGAATTTCTGTTGTTTGAAACAAGTTTCTTGTTTTTTTCCCAAGGAAGCGGGCAAAGTGGTGGCAATTATAAGGTCATATTAAGGAAAATTTGTTTAAGGGATTTGCCTTTTTAAATAAGGGCAGCAACCAGCATGCTGTTATATCATAGATGCATGTTGGCTGGGGATTTACCCACACACACAAAAAAACAAAAAACAAAAAAACAAAAAAAGTTGTTAATTAGAAAATCCAATAATGAACACTAACAATCGCACCAAAGGTTATTTAAATGCTGCTAAACTCATGCTGACAACTAATTGATTTAGTATAAGTGATAACAATATTTGTGATGTGGAATTCTGAAGAATCACTCTTATGAAAAGTTTCATCCTTCATGACCATACTCCACTGAATTCATAAATAACTAAACTCCCATAAATTGTATTTAGGCTAAAAGTCACTTTTGATTTCTATAATTTTGCACTTCAATCATTTTTTACCATGTACTTTCAATTCCCTCAATTTTGCCATTGTAATTTTGTATTTGTAGCAATGACAAGTTGGTATTCTTGTCAATGTGGTTGAATATTGGACATGTCGACAAGAACAGCATAAAACAACCACTAATTCAAGCTCTATATTAGAATTATCTTATCTCACCATTTGGTTCCCCTCAATCAAAGCCCTTGACCAAATTCATCAAATTTGACGAAATTGCCCCTTGCACCGTCAAAGAAATTAATAGGAATACTAATTTGTCCTTGAATTGCTACAAATACAAAACTATAATAGCAAAATTGACGAAATTGAAACTACAAAATTAAAAGTAGTTGAAGTATCAAACTGTAGGGATCAAAAATGACTTTTGACCTTGTATTTAATGCTTCCCATATGTACAAATAACTTCTTATAAACTTGGAATTATATGTCGAGTGGTTAGAAGTATAAAATGAGTTAGGTTTCTTTGAAAACGAGGACAGACATGATGACCATTGATTAATAGATACAATATGACGTTGGGTTTTGGTTGTGTCATGCCTGGTTTCAACAAAAATAGTTATGATTGGACACAACAACTTTCTTGATTACCATTAAGAAAAAATGGAAATACGTAGAAATGTTTCAATGTCACCCACAATACTGCAATGTTCACGATGTTATACCTAAAAACATAAGCTCGTCGTTATCACATGTTAAAATTTGAGTCACACACAAAAATTTCAGAAAATAATCTAATCTCGAAATCTCCACCAAGCTTGGAGCATTATGAATCATCTGATGACTTGGGGAAGATGAAAAAGGTCCATTAATGTTCATGTTAATGGACATATTTCTTGTGCTTCATCATTTATGGATAGTTGGTGTCATATTGTCCTGGTGTACACGGTACACACAGCCCTCTCTCCCATTAATGAAAACTCTTAGATTTGAGATATCACACAAGATTCAGCCTTCCATCGCAGTGTACATCTCTCTCTCCCGACAACTTATTCTTATACAGAAAGTGGGGCCACTTGTTCACCGCCTTTTCTTTGCTTGAGACACAACATGAGGCCCCTGTCTAAGTTTGTCAAAAATCCCGAAAGTGATCGAAGTGAGCCCCCTATGGCTGGCCAATTGGCCTTTGTTTTGTAAACCACCCCAACATAAACAACCAGGCATTTACATAACCATCCCCACCCTCCAGGAGGGAGGTAGCAAACTTGTGAACACTTCTTAGTCCTTACACATGTACCAACGATGAGAAATAAATCACACACCAATAAATTTTATCACGGTCAAAGATTTTCCACATGCATGAATGACTGACCATAACACGACTATTGTGTGAACTAGAACAAGACAAATAGACCGCATTTTTAGACTATATTATATATCATGCGTGAGCAACTGACCGAACACAGTTGAAAATAGAATCCAATTATGACATCAAGTATTTTATAACTAGTTGATATAACATATGTCACATAATGTAATCTAAAAAAGTGCAATAACCCCTTTAGTAGCAGTATTGATTTTGGAAATGGAGCTTGTTACAATCATGTGATGAAAAGGGCTATGTAGTCTCTAACATTATAGCAAAGCTAGATTGTGCAAAGATACAACAGAAACTGTTTCAGACTTTGAGTTCCTTAGTCGGCCATTAATTGCTATAGAGGCCCACACATTCACCTACCCCTCTAACACACTTCCATTTTTCACTCCCAAATTTCTCTCTCTTGTTTTTTTATTTTATTTTTTATTTTTATACTTTTCCCGGCATACGCTTTTGCCCCTTTTGTTCCATCAATAACATCGATGACTCAGAAACACCCCCCTAAAGACCCGTTCAATTGCTCTTAAGAAAGCTTTTTCTTGATAGGCTCTTCCTTGTTCAAAGACTATTACTGCATGTTACCTTATTTAATTTTGCTCGCTAGCCACATACAAAATCAAAATCTAAATGCACATGACTCAGTCCCTGCATTTACTTCCTCGTGTTTCCACATTCCGTCATTGTTTTGTACCTCAATTTCATCTCTCATTCACAAGCTTCTTTCACACACCCCAAACATTGCTTTTTTCATTTATATATACATACCTGATATCCGTTAATCGAAGATAGAGTTTCGAACTCGGAGGTAAATACTCTCAATAACTTCAGTTACAAATCGCTTACTTGTTTATATGTATATATATCTATTTAAGTATATATAAATCTCTTTTCGTAGTTTGTGCCATCCATTATTAACCTTACTTCCTTTGAACTTTTCAGGGCTTGACAAAAACCCCCTTCTCTCTTTCTCGATTTTGCTCCATCTTGTATTCTATATAGGCTTTTTCAACTGCTTGGTGAAATGGGCAAAAGACATGATCATCAAATACTACTTGTAGTGGCGCTGCGGTTACTCCTGCTGCTCATCTTTCTGGTCGGCCATACTCAGAGCTCAAGAACATTGCAGAGTCAAGTTTTTCAAGGTAATGAAGCCCAACTCTGATCACAATCCACATGAGGTAGCTTTTGCATTCTTACCAAAAGCTTCGCCAATCCCTCCATCTGGACCGTCCAAGGAGCACAATGGTGTTGGGTTACAAAGCTCATCACAGCTCTCACCTTGAAGACACACACACATATATATATATAATCTTTCTACAGACAAAGGTAGATGTAGCTGCTCATATTTCTTCTTCAACTCACAGAACCAATATTGGTCATGGGCAATGTACATGGGGTGATGGATATATAAATATATCCAAAATTTTGTTATTTTTGTTTGTTTGCAGCCTAATTTTATGAGAAGCTATTATAATTAGCATGGCAAGTTTCAATGTTTCATGGGTATATGGATTTGTCTCCTTCTTGGAAGAGCAAGAGTAACTTGGTAAATTTTCATCCAGCTGAGGATGAACAGAAGTTTTGTAAGGAAAAAAAGAACCAAAAATTAGCCATTAATTCAAATTTAACAAGTTTGAATTTGTGTCTTCTTCCATACCCACAGCTACAACCACTGGCGCTTCAAAAGGCTTCGTAGATTTTAAGGGCGCTACTGAAAGCCTTTTTTTAGGTCGCGTAATAGGATGGTAAGGTGTAAGCCTCGAAAGTCTTTGGTACTTCGGTAGGGCTAGCAGCCCTTAAACCGAAAAAAGGTTTGGAACCCTTCCCCTATTTCTGCATTTCATTCTCTAGCCTCAAACAACATTAAGAAAAAAGGAGAGGCCTTCGCATTCCTAATTCCGGTGGGGGCGGGACGGTTTTGATGCAGAAAAAGTAAAGATTATGGAGTTGTGTCTCAGTGATCATGAACTTGCTAGCTTGGTACTGTACTTAAGATTGAGTGTAGGCAAACCCAAAATCTGTTCACAGGAATCATGATGGACGTCCTCTTCAAATTTGTAGGGTGACATGTCATGATCTCATTTTTCATGTCATTCATTTGATTTGTGAAAGGCACAATCATAGCTATTTTTATTTTATTTTTAATGTGCCGATGGGAAGGTGTTGAGAAGGAGATGGGGAAGAAAACAAAATCAGAAGAATACACATTTCTTATTTTGCATTATTGCTTCATTTTTTCAAACACGATTGGAGACTATCCACTTTAATTTGACTTTTGTTTTCCTTTTTTTGCAAGTTTGTTCTAATTAATGCCTATGATATAACGGCAAGAAGTAGATAGTAAAGTCTCTTATGAATCTGTAACCGAAACAAAGTCTTCTTATGCTTACCATCCATGAAGATATATTGTGCATATATATATATAAAAATATAAATATAACAAAGTCCAACTTGGACTGCGTTTTTGGAGGGAGGGTAAATTGACCAACTATCTCATAAAAGTTCGTTGCTAGCTAGAGTTGGTTAAGTCTTTTCACATCTTGCATTAAATTCAACAAACTGGTCCATTCGCAGGGAAAGAGAGAGAGAGGAGAGAGAGAGAGCATGTGAGAACTATGAATTAAAAGAACCAAACATATAAGGAACTTATAACTCAAGTAGTTAAAAGTATTTATCTATCTCTTGCAAACCGATTTCTCTTGTATCAAAAATACAACCGTGATTGTCAAAGAAAAGTCTTGAGGTCAAAGGTTGTGAGCTTAGTATTAGAAATATTTTGATTTGGTGAGGGAAATTCAAAGAGTTTGTTTGGTGAAATCTTAAAGAAATAGGGGGTCCCTGCTGGCTTTTCCACTTTTCACTTTCACTGATGTTCTGTTAGCAAGCTTCTGCGTAAGTTTCAGTGTCGGCAGGTTATCAAAATGATCACATATGGGAGGTAGGCTCACCTGCAATTGTTATAATTAAACATTACATATATCAAGTGCTGCTAGTCATGCAATGCAGAGCCATTTGCATGTAATTCACTTTATTTTACTATTTCAATTCATTATGCATGCATACTTCAAAAAGAAAAACAAAAAAAGACCATGCAACTGAAAAACAATGCATGTGATTCGTATTCTTTTGATCCCCGAATTTCACTTTTAAATTTCAAGTGGCCCCCCTTTAATGAAACTGCCACAAGCTTTCCATTGGCCTAGAATAACATCTAACGTGCTTGTTTGGGGTGAAAAGTTGGGCTATTTTTCATGCAAAAATAGTACAATTTGGGTTCGCCGGGGAGGGACTACTTGATCCCAAAACACCACCAAGTGAAGCTTACCTACGCTGGCAGACCTAGGAATTTTTTAATGGATGTGTAATTTTGGCCAGTAAAAACAAAAAAAATAAAAACAACCACGCTACGATGCGGCGCAGAAGAGCCAGTGTAGCAGCAAACTGAATTCATTTAGGCTTTTCATCGAACATCTAGAGTGCAGTTTCCAAGTTGAGCAGAGGTGCAATATGTAGCATTTATGATGGCTTCTCAGACGAGGGAAGGTGCAATTACACCTTTTTGCGCCTTAGTAGGTCCGTCACTGCTTACCTAGATTTATTATGACTAGATTTCTCAACGAGTGAAACGATTTGTATCGTGTTACCTGTTATTTTGTAGGTTTCCGTCATTTAGAATTTTCCACTCATAAACTTAACAGGACATGTTCAAGTTGAGTTAAACGGACCCGCAAATCAAGATCACTTTGCCAAGTCTTGTTTGGGCCTAAATTTGGTGCGCCCAGTCCAAAGTCAAAAGCCCACATCCATTTTTGACAACACCAACAAAATCAGGCCAAGACCGTGCATTCGAGCCCAACGAAGGAAGCCCAGAAAATATTAAAACCGCATGGATGGCCTGGGCCTTGAGGAAACCCAAAAATGGGCCTGGCATGTTCAAAATAAAACTAAAACAGAGAGACAGACTCACGTGACTTACCTGAACTTTGAAAAGTCAAAATTGTCACTAAAGTCACAAAGAGAAGTTACAGGAATTTATGAATACACTCTTGCAAAAAGATTTCTCTAGTCTTTTACAGATAGAGAAAGATCACAATCCCGTTATATATATATATAGAAAATTTCGGCAGATACTATTTTGAAGGATACGCAGACTGTGTTTTCTAAAAAAGGAGATAAGCAGGACACAGGAAGTTGCTAGAGTCGCTAAAATGGAAAATCAAATTTACCATCACAGTTTGAAAAAGCAATTGAATTAGAAAGAGGGTTAGGTTCCCCATCAAAATACAGGGAAGTGACTGTCGCAGGAACTTATCATTAAGGGCCTAACTACCATGAAGTGATAAAACCCCCTTTCTTTTACATTTAAAATAAAAGATCTTTTTGGGAATTTTTGCCCGCCCATTATTAAAAAATTACAGTCTTCACTCGCAAAAAGTTTTTCTGTAAATATAATAGAGGGTGAAACAGAACAAAAACATACAAATCAACACAACCAAAAAAATCAGTCAAAAGACAAACACTTAAAATGATCACTTGATCTCAGAAAACCTTCAACCAAATTGAAGCAACCAAAAGCTAGCTAAGCCACAAGAGAAGCCAGCTACAAGTCAAAACTTCCAGTTTTCAGACTTAGAAGAAAGTCAATTAAAACGAGATTTTTCTCGTTACAAATTTGGTTCAGCAAAGCCAAGGCAAGCAGAGTTTGAGTTTTCACAAATACGAAAACCTCAACAAATTTATGGAGAGTCCTGACTAAGCAGCACAGGTGCCACAATATAGCTTCAACTCAAGTCCAGCATTTCTGCCCCTTTCAGACTGAAGAAATCCCAGTAGTTTTGCCCGTTCAAAAGCCTTCCTGGGCTTGAAATAGATTAAAGCTCTGCCAAACTCAAGTTTTGGTATCGATTTGCAGCTGAAGCCTAGTAGTTGAAGTTATTGAGAGTCCAATCCAGCACAGACATACCCAGTCCAGCCCAGATCAAAAGCATCTACCTAGACAGAAATGGAAGCACATCCCTCTGTTTGTTTTTCATAGTCAATTTTTCCCTTTTGAGCTTTGTAAAGGGAGTTCTGCTTGAAAACGGTTCACTCTCTTATCATTTATTCTGGCTAGAACTACCAGTTTTGTACTGTGAAAAATTGTGAAGTCCTCACCAGTTTGAGGCAAGAAAAGAACTTACTTGGGAGATATTCCTCACCCAAATTCACAATCGCTTTTTCAAAAATCAGTGACTTGGGACGCAAGTTATTTATTTTTAAAGAAGTCTGCTAGGATTTTCATTGCTAGCAGTGGCACGCTCGCACACTATAGAAAGTTAACTTGTTGACTAGTCAATGGTTTTTAAGGCAATGGGGAACTTTGCCCTACCATCACAGGAAACAAATCAAAACGGGTGAACAAGTCTATCGAGGAGTAAAACTTACATGTGTATGTACGTACATCTCTCCTCACATGATGGGCATAAACCCATTGCTTGGAATCAACTAAATAGATAATTTAGGAGAACAAATGAAAGCACAATTCTTCCTGGCCATTATCATCACAAACTTTACATTCAACGCATCAACAATCAGTTTGAATTATCTATAACAATAATTAATTAGGTGACTCACTAACCAGTGGTAGTCTGTCAATTGACATCGTCACTAAGTTTATCAACTATTTGGGCTTGTTTGTTACACAGGACTGTCTTGGCATGGACTATGCTTAGGGATTGTCTTGGCTTGGCTCTACTTGGTCTAAGTTGGATAACACTTATTCTGCGTTTGGTGTATGCTTGGACTAGGACTATATATATGTGTGTGTATAGGTGTACATAGGTATAATACATATATATATATATATATACCAAATGGGACTAGAAGCCAGAAGAACGGAATTTAACTAGAATTACTAGAAAGGGGTTAACTAATTAAAGATATCAAAATAAAATTTGACTAAGGAGTAAATGCATAAAATTATTAATTCAGAAATAGCATGAATGAAAATATAATTAATCATTAAAATAATGTTTAGGAATGAAAATAGGATTAACTTGAAATTAAATTGAAATTAATGACTTTATTAACTGTGAAGCAATGAAGCTTGTAAAAATGTACAAAAAACTTTTGAGGGTAGGAGGCAATGCTATAGGAGCAATGCCACGAAGATTACTCACACTCACTAACACACACTCTCTCTCTCTCTCTCTATCTCTCTAGCTCTCTCTCTCTCTCTCTCTCTCTCTCTCTCTCTCTCTCTCTCCTCTCTCTCTCTCTCTCTCTCTCTCTCTCTCTCTCTCTCTCTCTATATATATATATATAGGGCCGGCCCTGGGTGATTGAAGGCCCAGGGCAAAACTCTAAGAGTGTGCCCTTTATTCATAATTTTTTTTTTTTATCAAATAATTAATTTTATTGAAATTATAAGAGTTTACAAAAGGCAATGAAGAACACGTTGGGTCTTATTAGAACCTTTTTTTAACGTTGGGTCTTATTTTGTAATGTTCGAAGATAATAATGTGAGGAAAAATGTCTGCAGTGTTCAACAATAGGGAAAAATGTTTGAAGACAAAGAACAATAAACCTGTATTTTAGATGTTGATGTATGTCGATGGGTGCTGTTGATTCTGTGAGAGTAGAATCAGTGAGTTTCAACTTCTCAAAATGGCTTTGTTTCCAACTCAGTTTTGGTTTCGGGGAGAGAGAGAGAGAGAATCACCCAAAAAAAAAAAAGTTCTTTTAATTTCAAGAGTTTGCTCCGTCTGCTTCTTGGAAAACAATTAATGTAGACAACCAAGTCAGTTTTCATAGAGAATCTGAAAGGAAAAAAGGTCTGTTGGCATACCCATACGCATGCCTCTCTCTCTCTCTCTCTTGTTTTTTCAGTCTTCTCTCTCTGTTGGCATACATGTATATTTTTTTTGTCTGATCATACACACACACACACACACACATATATATATATAAGCAAATATAAATTTTTTTGTGTCCTTCACAATCGTGGGCCCCGGGCGGTGGCCCTAGTTGCCCTGGCCAAGGGTCGGCCCTGTATATATATATGGGTATGTTATAATAATAATAATATATATTTAACTAGAATTAACTAGAAAGGGGTTAACTAATTAAAGATATCAAATAAAATTTGACTAAGGAGTAAATGCATAAAATTATTAATTCAAAAATAGCATGAATGAAAATATAATTAATCATTAAAATAATGTTTAGGAATGAAAATAGGATTAACTTGAAATTAACTTGAAATTAATGACTTTATTAACTGTGAAGCAATGAAGCTTGTAAAAACTTACAGAAAACTTTTGAGGGTAGGAGGCAATGCTATAGGAGCAATGCCACGAAGAATACTCTATCTCTCTCTCTCTCTCTCTCTCTCTCTCTATATATATATATATATATATATATATATATATATATATATGGGTATGTTATAATAATAATAATACAGTCCCGATCTCTTGGACCACAGGAGTCCAAGAGATTATGGTCACCCACCGTTGGATATTAATCTAATGGTTCAAAAAAGTTTCTTAAAAGGAGTGAAAAAGTAAGTGAACTGTTGAATTTATATCCAACGGTGAGTGACCGCAAATCCCTTGGACCCCTGTAGTCCAAGAGATTAGGACTGAATAATAATATATATGTATATACGTATATTATACATATATAATATATGTATACATAGGTGTATATATATATATATATATATATATATATATAATATATGGGTTTGTTATAATAATAATATACATGTTTATACGTGTATATATGTATATTATAATACATACATGGTTATAATATATATACACATATATGTATATATATATATGTGTGTATTATAATATATATATATATATACAGTTATTCTCTTATCCGGATGTCTGTACGTTATTATCGTGCGGATGCTATTGTAAACAAACAGGAAAGCAGGGAAGGGTAGTACAAAATACATGGCATCCGCATGATAATAACGTCCGGATGTCTGCATAAGAGAATATATATATATATATACATACAGTCCCGATCTCTTGGACTACAGGGGTCCAAGAGATTTGTGGTCACTCATCGTTGGATGTAAATTCAACGGTTCACTCACTCTTGTATTCCTTTTAAGAAACTTTTTTGAACCATTGGATTAATATCCAACGGTGGGTGACCACAATTTCTTGGACTCCTGCGGTCCAAGAGATCAGGACTATATATGTACATATGTGTTTATATATATACATATATATACGTGTATATATGTACTTATAATATAAGGGGATATATTATCCCTATCTATTGAACTACAGGGGTCTAAGAGATTTGTGGTCTCTCACCGTTGGATGTAAATTCAACGATTCACTCATTCTTGCACTCCTTTTAAGAAACTTTTTTAAACCATTGGATTAATATCCAACGATGGGTGACCACAATTTCTTGGACTCCTGTGGTTCAAGAGATCAGAATTGAAGTATAATAATAATAATAATAATAATAATAATAATAATAATATGTTATTAGTATTACAATATAATATATGCATTTTATACATTGGTGAACATAGGACTAGTTAATCCTCCCTTTCTACATGGGCTTAGCAATCCCCTCATAACTTAAGGAGGTGTTTTTGGTGGGCCCGGTATTAGCAATCTCATCTAAGACTGGAATTAAATGAAACAGACATGGTACTAAATTTAATCCAAGCCAGGCCAAAACAACTATGTGTACCAAACGACCTCACAAGGAACACTAAAACACAACCGCAATCACTGCAAAATAAAATTTAATAAATTCATAGAAATAACAGAAAATTTGGCAATGCCAATATCATTCATTCATCCATATCCTCTTTCAATGCACATTCTTGTTTGTTTAATTTGGTTTCTTCCATGGTGAAATTGATTGGGCTGAAACTAAGCAAAATTTATCCAAGTAAGGAAAATAAAACAAAATATATAGAACATATGACGTAGTGGTGCTTCATTGACACTCTACCAAACCCAAATTAGTTTTTATTTCTTTCTTATTATCAAGATCTTTCACAAAACCTCCATGTCGATCTAATAACAAATTTGCAGACTACAAAATTGTAAGTATAGTTGATCATCCAAATAAAATGGAACCATAGTTAGCCTAGATAACAAAACGGAAATGTAGTTTCAAAAACTATAATGCAGTTTCAAAACTGCAATGTAATGTGTGCAAAACCTGTATAAAATTTCATGAATTCGATGGTCCAACAAGTATCTATGATTACAGTTCATATTAGACAATTTTCTGTTCTTCTCTTATGAAAAGAAATGTTGTTGCAATAGGAAGCAGCTCCATAAACTAAGAAACAAGTCAATATTACCTACATACTATAAGAGTACTGACCAATAGTGTAGATATCAACGTTGTGAAAAAAAAAATTGTAAATAAAAATAGAAATTGTAAACAAAAACCAAGAAAAAGACAATGTAAATATCAATGATGTAAACAAACAAAAAATGCAACAAAATAAAAACAACTACCAAAAAAAAAAAAACCACAACCTAATTTTATATAAACAAAAATTGCATTACAAAATATGGGAAAAAAATAAACATATTAATAAGTGAGGAACAAAACGCAAAACCATGATGAAAATACTAAAACTGAAACAAAAACGACAATGCAGTTTCCATTTTCTGCTTTGCAATTTCCCTTTTCTGCATTGCAATGTTCATTTTCTGCAGTGCAGTTTCCGTTTTCTGCAATGCAATTTCTACTGTCTGCAATATAGTTTCTAGAAAAAAAAAAAAGATTTTGTGTCATTAAAGATCGCCCTTCATCTCCGAGAACATGATTGAGTATAAAAATGTTGTTTCGGGTCAAAATTAGATAGACTTCTTCCTAAAATCCAATCATCATTGGGCTTAAAAATTTCAACTTAAACAATCAAAAACTGTGTTGCAATTTCTGATCAAGTTGCAACCACATTAAAAATAATAATAATAATAATAATTTTTAAAAAAAAAAAAAAGCAAAGCCATCATGAAAACAAGCAACTACACAAAATCAAAAGAGATATCCATTGATGACACAATTGCAATGATAAAACAATTTAGCCAATTACAATTAAATGGAAACTGCAATGTAGTGTGTGAAACTGCAATGCAGTGTGTGCAAAACTGCAATGCAACACATGTCTAGAAATTCACTAAACTATCTCTAACATAAGTAACCATAAACTGAAATCAATTTTTATTTCTTTCTTATTATCAAGATCTTTCACAAAACCTCCATGTCGATCTAATAACAAATTTGCAGACTACAAAAATTATAAGTATAGTTGATCATCCAAATAAAATGGAACCATAGTTAGCCCAGATAACAAATCTATTGTTAATGACTAACAAAAAAGCACTCCAAACTCAAATCTTATCACAAAAGAGAAAATGAGAATAAAATCTACATCAAATACTTCAAAGTCAACTTCTCAAACCAAAACATAACTACAAAATTGGAATAAAAATCTGATCTAGAAAACACATTCCTCACTAGATGAAAAAAAGAGCTTTGCTTGAGAAGAAGGAAGATGAGAGAAAGGGTACTGTCATCGATGAAGCAAATAAGGAAGAGGAGAGAGAGTGGGTGTCGTTGTTGTTGATTGAGCGACGAAGGAAGAGGAGACAGAGTGGGTGTCGTTGTTGTTGATTGAGCGAAGAAGGAAGAGGAGACAGAGAAGGCATCGTCGTGTCGTTGATGGAGCGAAGAAGGAAGATGAGAGAGAGGTCGTCGTCTTCGATGCAGTCAATAAGGAAGAGGAGAGAGAGAGAGAGAGAGAGAGAGAGAGAGAGAGAGAGAGAGGTTGAGAACTAGTTTTAAACAAAAGGGTAAAATTGTATTTTACCTTTATAAATTAGACAGGCCCAACTAATCTGGGCCACCTCTTTGGCCAAATCCAAAACAAAATTTCATTTCTAAGTATTTAAACCAAAACTAATATTATTTGTCTCAAATACTAATTAGTAAAGATAGTTATGTCTAATACCTAATTTCTCTAAGAATTTAAATACAAATCATAACAACTAACTTGACACAAATGAGGTTAATGACCCATAATTATAGTATTAAAATAAAAGGATGGTGTTCTTCACAGTCTAATTTATATATTTCCACTCCTCTCCTTGTTTTCATACTTTTATTATTTTTGAGGAAAAAAAGAATTTGAATTTAAGACACATTCCAACGATGGAAAGAAAAAAGTATCACTAGATTAAAGTGAGCTGATTCTTTACTTTTTAGAATTAACTACACTGTAGTCCCTGGAGGTTTAGTGTCAATATCGAAATGGGCCACAAGGTTTCAATTACATAAATTTCATACCTAACATTTCAGAGTATTACCAATTTACACTCACATTTACATTGACCATCAAAGTCAGACGTTATATGCTGACGTGGCAATCGTGGGACCCACCTCATAACCAAACAGCAGTTACAGAGACATGAGACAAAGGGCAATTTCGGGAAGGGGAAAAAAAGGACTCCATTGGGCACGCATTTCAAGATGTTGTTCCAATATCCAAGGCTTGGACAACGACATCAAACAAACTCAGTTTATAAACCCAATGAATTGAACATATGCGATTTTTTTCCTCAAAGGCTACTTTCTCTTACAAAATGCATTCTAGAGTCCCAAACAAATGATAGTATGCAGCTCATAAACCCAATGGAAGCTCTTAATTCATCAATCAACAACATTACATCTACTCACCAAAAAATATCAAAATAAATATCGAATAGACCATGTACCTATAAGTCCTTCAACTAGTATATTATACAGATATTAGCCAACCACACACCCAAATAAAACTCAAAAACCCCACAACACGTACTCATTGAACTCAAAAAATAAAAAATCAATGAAAATCCAACCCAGATATTGTTCAACGCTATTAAAAAAACCCCCATATCATAAATCATACTGAAGTGAAGTCCAATTCAGAATTTCAATATCCAAAAAAACCCGGAGTCTTGAGCAAAATTTTGACCAACCCAGCATCCAAAGATAGAAAAATGCACACCAAAAAAAGTTAAAATCCTAAAACATCCGAACAAAATATAAATAAAATTTTCAAAAAATAGTGAAGAAAAAAGTATACACTGTGTGAGTCCCAAAAACCAAAACACATTGGTGCTCTTCCTTGGAGGAGGAGCTAGGTTCAACCCACATTACTTAATTGTTAAATTAACTAATATGGCCTTTAAGTGAGATTTTATTTTTTAATTATTAGATTAAATTAATTAATTATTAAATTAAATTAATTATTATGATCCAACGGTTAAAACATAAGACTTCACCTAAGAGCTATATCTAAAACTCTTATTATAGAATCACTCGTGAATATGAATCTCTTTTAACATTGTAAAGATTAAAATATTATTAAGCTGAGAATGAGTTTTAATTTTGAGTCATACTAATTGCCTGATTCTAATTTCAAAAAAAAAAAATATATATATATATATATATATATATATATAGTTAATTTCAACAATTGATAATTTTTTTTATGCTCTTAATTGTTTCCAATGACCATCTTTTCAATAACCCACAATTTTCACACTCTTCTTTTCTATTTTTTAGTCAAGATAAGTTTCATTACTTAGAAATGGAATATTACAAATGGCCAATAACAAAAAACCATAACAGCCTAAGTCCAACATCATTAAAAATAGGAGTGGGCATTTGAACTGGTGAACCAAGTTTTAAAATAAAATAAAAAAGGGAAAAACACATGTTAACCAAAAAAATCACCTAGACTTAAAAACTGAACCATGCTGCTTTGGATCGGTTTCCATCTCTATTTTTATCATGGAAAAATTGGTATAAACCGAACAGGACTAGTTATATTAAGTTTATTTCTTAATTTATCCAAAATTATTAGTAAGCCTAATTAATATTCAAATAACATTAATAAATCCAAGTAATATCCAGATATTTTAGCCCAATTAATATCCCAATTGTCTTAATTCCAATTTATATCAAACTAAATAACTACGCTAGCCTAATTTGTTTTTCTTTTATGTGAACCATATCCATTCTTGTTGCACTTCTGTCTTCCTCTCTTTTCTACCTATTTCTTTCTATTTCTCTTCATATTTGTTTAGACCTCTTTCTCCCTTATTTTATCCATTATACATATTTTTTTTATACATCCGATTTCTCTATTCTTTATATATTCATATTTTTATCTTTCCAAACCAAAAATCGGACCAAACCGAGTCGAAACTGCATAGGTCCGGTTTGGTTAAGTTATTCTAGACACTTTTTGTAAATACCAAACCAAATTAAACCATGTGTAAGTTCTGATTTTGATTCCAATTCGAGGGGAAAATTGGACTGAACCGGATTGTGACCACCCATAATTAAAAACAAAACAAACTAAACCAAGCCCACAAACAAAAGCTCAATATCACTATAAACCCTAACCCTATCAAATCTTTAACCAATAGCCGCCCCTACTGTTGCTAAGATTAACACCACCATAACAACCACTACAACAAGGGTTCGTGAAGACACTCAAAGACCAACCGAAAAGAATGAGGGCGAAATGCTAACATACTCATATGGTGAAACAATGGATCTAAAAAGATCCTTAACTCCTAAAACTAAGGAGTCCTTTCACAATCATCAGTAATGATGTATAGGGGAACAAACATGAGGGAAGAGAAGTCGATGGAACACTCAACAGTTAGGGGAGAGACAAGGGCATGACTATCATACACGATTGAGAGAGAACATGAGGTGGACAACCATGAACTAACAAGAACAACAAAATAAACCTCTCACATGGGGAGAGAAAACTCTCACTGAGGAAAGAGATATAGGATTAGTAGACAAGGGAGGAAGAGAGTAAAGAGAAAGAAATAGAGTAGTGGGGAGGAGGAACAATGACATGTCTCACCACTCTTCTTTTCGTTGCTCAAATTTCTCATTTATAAAAGTTATTGAGGAATGCTAGCATTTTTCTCTCTAATCTTTTCTTTTGGACATTCTCCCTTCTTCTCATGACAAGTATCACTTTCCTTACACTTAAAAAAATATCACTAATGCATCACACCACTTAGTTTTTGTTTTTCAAGTTTACCCTTATTAAATGTATTGGCCTTTATATTTCCTTCAACTTATCCAAATTTTGTTACAATTTCCTTAACATATTGTTAAAAATTAAATAAGAAAAAACATCATTTAAAAAAATAATAATAAAGTTTGTGTCATGACATTGTTATCATGTAAATGATATCATAATTATTGTGTTTAACAAAACATACGTACTCTTTGGAAAAAAAAAAAAAAAAAAAAAAAACACTTCCAATTTTATTTTCCTATTTAATTTTTTAACAAGGTAGTAAGAAAGTTGTTAAAAAAAAAAAAAAAAAAAACCTAGCTTGTTATTAAAAAGAGTTAATACATTCAAAAAAGGTAAAATTGAAAAACAAAAAGTAGTTTGTGTGTGATGCATTAAGGATATTGTTTTAAGTATAAGGAAAGTGACATTTGTCATGAGAAGAAGAGAGAATGTCCAAAAGAGAAGATCAGAGAGAAGATTGCTAGCGTCCCCTTCCTCTCATATCCCTGCAAGTAAACATGTTATTTAGAGTGAGGACAGTGAATTCCAGACTCTTTGATTGGGATTCTCATTTGGACCGAAGATTCTCCTTGTGTAGGGCCGCTACATACATGTGGGTCCCACCCATTGTGCGAGAGAGGGTTGCCGCAAGAATTATTCGTTTGAAATATCAGGGCCGAAAAAAGAGTCTAATTCCATGTCTCTCTAATGTCACTTCTAAATTGAGCAAAAATAAAAGTTGCTTCTAACAAAAAAATAATTGCACAAAACTCCTACACAAACTGCTGCAAAAAAAATATTCGAACATCACGCTTCTTTAGTCTCCTTTGACATGCTGCCTCACAAGTATAAGGCCAAATGATGCCACCATTGCAACCAGGTACCCAGCAATGGCTCCATAACTCACACAAATGGGCCATTCCTGCAGAAAGTAATATATCTTAAGACCTCAATAGAAAAGAGAGCAACCCAACAAACGGTGCATCCAAATGATCATACAAGTGACACAAGCATTTCCGTGAACTATGACTTATGAATGCCCACTGCCATAGAGCAAATCTTTGAAGTTTACTTTTTCTTTTTCCTTTTGCTTTTTTTTTAAACAAAAAAACCTAATAGTAAACAGAAGTCCAAAAGTAGTATGACAGCAGTCGGTAATGCATCAATAAGATCCACCAGAAAATAAAAAACTGATGTTGTAAATCAAGTTAGTCATCCATGAATTAACAGCACCTACGGTGGTAAACCATTGAAGTTCGCCGTGCACAATATATAACAAATAAATGCTGAATCAATTTACCATGCTACTAATTCATTTCTCCCATTGGAATCATTGCCTTTAAATCTGAAGGGAGCCTCCAGCACGTGGTTGTGAACTTGTGATAACAAGTTTACAATTCAACCCAAAATCAGTGGATTGAAAAGCCTTGGGTTGAGAAACTCTTTCAGTTGGGAACATGGTGGCCTCTATTCAACCCAATAAAACTGGTCTGGATGGAGTTTGAGTCCAAATCCCAACTCACCCAATCCATGAGCAGCCATACTCACTAGAGTATATGCGCGCAAGGACTTGTCAGGGATTAGGAAGGAAGGTAAAAAGAAGATCTTAATCTTATCATTCTTGAAACCATATCAAATCCTATTTTCTGTTTTAAGCAACCACAATGTTCCATAAAATCTATATTTGTTCATACTTTTAAGCTAGACGAGCGATTTGGGAAATAGTAAGTACTTCCAACTCATCACCTACAACTACGCCCACTAAGATCAAGACTTAATGGAAGTTTAGACAACAGTAAACCTTTCTGAAGATGAAACATTATTTATAAAAAAAAAAAAAAAAAATATTCAGAGGCAGGTATGCCTAAAGAACCCTAATCAAGAAAATGGAACTGAATACAAATGTATTAAGTTTGTAACACTGTCAAGCACATTAATGGCTCTAGAGGTTTTCCAGTTTGCACTGGTGTCAGAAGGCTGCCAAACTGTGCAATAAATAAATAATGCAATACATTATATAGTCGCCAAACTAAGGTGAATTTAGAGTGTTATCTGACATACTAGGACTACGGGTCTTCAATAGTTCAATTTCAAAATAAGTGCAAACTTCAAAGAAAAACATCCCACAAGAAACAAATAAAGGAAGAAAATAAATCTTACAAAAGAAGCATAAGCATAGTAAAGGCAAAACAAGGGAAAAGGAAGAAGATCGTACCTGCCATGGGCGTTCCCAGTCAAGCGGCATTGGAAAAGCTCCAATCCAAGCACCAATAATAACTCCATGTGCTGGTATACAAATCATATAATCTACAGGGTCAAAAGCTCTGCAAGTACATAAATAAACCAAGACCTAGTATAAGTTTAGAACAACTACACTGTGATCGAATTATTTTTACAGTACAAATGAACTCTATCCAATTAATTATCACAACAAAAATAAACATGATTAAAAATGAGAAAAAAGAAGCAAATAAGCATAGAAAACTTGCTTTGTACATGCAAATATGCGTTGCCAATCCATCCATGATGAACCAAAAATAGAAGCTGCAGGCACAATCTGCAAATATACATTAGTTAAGTTTTCAAAATGTATCAAAACCACAGCATAAATAATAAGAAAGTAGAACTCATTCCAAAGTCACTATTATTTCAATGAAATTTGTTACAGAAAATTAATAAGTTCAGCAAATTGAACATACGAACGTATAAAAAAATGAAAAACAATCATTTCTGTAAAAATAGGGATGCAAGTAATAGAATAAAATTCTTTAATTTATTGAACACATAAGAAGTGTATTTCAGTGATAACTACATGCCATTATAGGTCACTTTTGACAACGAGTGCCCGATAGCAACAAATAATATAGAACACTGGATTATAGCTTAAAGAAAGTGGAAGAATCCCATCCAAAATACTCTGAAAGTAGAAATTAAATATTGTAAGACTTGCAACACCACATTGTAGAGGAGGGCACTTACGGTGAACAATGACATCACTAGAGACCAGTTAATGGTCTTCGGTAGATACCTGTATCAGAAAAAGGAAAAGGAAAAGGGACATAATTATGACAGATTGTAATATGGCTAAATCTATCAAATGGTGACTCTGATCAATGGATCATTTAATAACACATCTTTCTTGCTAATACTGAAAGCATGAATCACAATTGAGGTTGAATAACCACGTCAAATCATCAACAACAAAAACATACCAGCTAAACCTATATCCACCATGACTATCTTTCTCAACCAAAAACACAAACATGCAAAAGAGCGATTTGAGTTCGAAAAAAGAGGCGGATAGTGTACCTTATAGCAATGTTGATGATGTGACGGAATTCTAGTTTTGTTAAAAGGGAAAAAAGGGTGCAAATCTATTCCCTTCCAATCTCAACAGTGACTTCTACTTTCAGAATTATTCTTATTAATGACATTGCCTATTTGACCTCTTAATTCACATACTGGATTCCAACGGGTGCGCCCAAGGCAATTGCTCCCAATGCATTTAGCAGAGCCCCTACAGATTGTAAGACACAATAAGTTGTGATTTTTTCTTAATTAGTACTAGTAGTATTACAAATTGCTTAAAATTAAAAACATTTTATATCGTTATAGTAAAAATTCATTAAGAAACAAAAAATCAGAGCACCAAAAAACAACAAATGGGAAATGTATCCACACGAAATTTACATACACCATAAGATAATAACTCAGAGCATGGTTGTCACCTCCACATACTATAATGAAAACTCCAGAGGTGACTTACATTCCTTTTAAACCGAATATAGCAAGCTTAGGAATTGTTATATACGAAAGCTTTTAAAACATTGACACGATCTCACTAAACTAGCAATTCAAAACTATATATGATAGAGCAGAAGATAAATTTGAACTGTGGACTAACCAGCAGGAAGTCCCAGTAGGCCACGTCCTACAGCTTTCAAATACTGTAAACATCACATTAAAGACTATCAGAGAAACTACAATGAATCAGAAGCCACGAAGAAAGAATTAAACTCATAGAAGGCATTTTGTTGGGTTGCTGAAAAAACCAAATTTTTTTTTAATAAAAATTTTCCTGTATTTTCCATTCGTTTCTCAGCTACCAAACATGAATATCAAAGGCATAAGAACTTACGGAGCATCGTTCATGGTCCTTCCTATACCGGCTGTAAAGAAGGATCACAATTGGGCACTCAAAAACCTTCAAAGCGAAAAACCAAATGAAAAATAATAAAACAATTAGAAAAAATTAAAAGGAAATTCGAAATTTGGAGATGAAAATAGAGAAGTCAAAGGTAGGCAAGAAGGTACGCAGATCAGACGAAGGGTATGCGAAGGATGGGTGGTGAGGTTGATGGAGTGGACATTGTGGGCCACCCAGAAAGCTACAGCTAATCCTAAGCTACAAATCAGGTGGACAACCAGTGCCTCTGTTGCAGATATTGATCTAGAGGAAACTTTAACGGCCATATCTTTGTTCTTCTTCTGCTTCATTCCTGTTTTCGTTTATGCTGCTTCAAGGAGAAAGTAAATCGTTTATTTTGTGTATTTCTTTTGCTCTGTCGGATGGGCTGGAATATTGAGGCCGCCGCCAGCTATGGGTTACAGGCTAATAGCTATAAAATAATACAAAACTCATCTCTGTTATGGACAAGAAAATTTTTTAGCTAAATTTGGAAGGACACATTTGGTCCTTTAGTCCCTAATCAGTTTGCTTGTAACCCAACTTTGACCTGGGCTAAATTTTAACAACCTTTTAAAATGTTTTTAAATTCTTTTTGCTGAATATATATCGGGCATTTACTTTTTGGTAAGATTCTTTATTTATTAGACCCTAATAAATATTTGAGATTAAAGAGGCAAGGGAGATACGTCTTCCAGCAAAAAAGTTGGAGATACGTCTTCCAGCAAAAATTAAAACTGCTTGCCATGTAATATTTAAACGTAGTGCCACGGATCCGCCCCAATTCACGATCCGTCGAATCCTACACGATATTACCTAGACCAACATATCTGAGATTAACTACAATGGTTCAAACGTATTGAACCCGGAAATCGCGCAATATGCGAGATCCGTTCGGGGTTCAAGCGTTGTCCGAATTGAAATCCGAAAGCACCTACGCGCTCGTGAGGACACGAGGATCATTCTAGGACCGAAAGTGGTCCCCGACATCTGACCCACGCGCCGGCCGCGCGTGGGCGTACATAGTAAATTCCGTGGGCCGGAATTTCTCCAAACCGCCAACCCAAACTCCTACTCTAGGTAAAACACCTAATTTGGAACCACTTTTGTTCTTGGACTATGGCCAAAAAGTGGCTGGAAGTATCCGGAATCGAGCTCCCAAAACCAGCAGAAATTTGAATCCAAATTCAACCCACCTAGACTAGAAATTTCTCAAATCCTATCCAACCATCAGCTAGAGCATGGAAAATAATCGAAAATCCATACCTGGTTCGTCTGAATTGGTGGCCGGATGACAGAGAACGGAGCCGGCGAAATTTTGAGTGAAAACCGGGTGGTTTTCTTCGATTTCCGGAGAGATACGCGGCGGATGGAGGCGGGAGGAGGCTGGGGTTTTGACGGCGGGGTCGGGCCGGTCCTTTTGGCACCGGTCTCTTGTGCTGCCGTTGACGGTGGCTGGAAGAGAGAGGGAGGGGTAGAGAGAGAGAGAACCAGAAAATCTCGTGAGGAAGAAGGGATAATAGCTTGTACTGTAGCACGTAATGTAGCTACAGTACAACTTAAAAAAATTCCAGTTATGTCCCTTTCTTTTCTAGCCCTTTTTTCCTTCGTTACAACTCGGAATTGGGTGTGCTGTATGTCTACGAACTCCTCTCGACGTCCTCTACACAATGGTCCAATTGGAATTTCCAAATTCCTTTCTGAACTTAAAATGACCTTTTTGCCCCTTTAATAATAATTAATATTTTAAATTTCCAAAAACCTCAAGTAATTCAAAACATATTTCTATCATTATTTACTTCAATTTAATTTCTCATTTAAACATATTTCCTCTTATTTTAATCATTTAATCTCCCCCGAATAAAAGTCAACTCTTAAATCATTTCAATATTCTCGGGGTAAAATTGTCTTCTCCTTGAATAATTTAATGTTTAAATATTAAATTAGGATCGGGTTGTTACAAACGCAGAAATTTTTGAAATCTAACTCAACCAACAACAAGAGCAACTTGAGAGGATTAAAATCCATACCTGGATCAACAGAGACGGTGGCCGGAAATGCCTAAATGAGCGTGAGAAAAATGTGTCAAATATGGGTCAAAACCAGTCGAATTTTTGCATTTTCCGGCCAGCTCCAATGGTTCCAACGGCTGAGGTTGGTTGGGATGGGAAGAGGGAAGTGCGCTTGACGTTTTGGTACCAATATCAAGAAGCTTGGTGGCCGGTGGAGGAGACAGAGGAGGAAAAACCAAACGGATGAATAGTGATAGGGGTGGGGGCTGTTTTCTGCGCGCAGGAAGGAGGAAGGAGGAAGGAGAAGGAAAATCTGACTTTTAATTTCACCAACTTCAAAATATTTACGATTTTGCCACTGGTGATGTTTTGCTCGTAACTTTCTCGTTACAATTCGGATTCAAGCCTACCACATGTCTATGGACTCGTCTTAGTACGACCTACGTAAAAATACTACTTGTTGCCCCAAAATCTCTCCAAAAAAGAAAGTGACCATTTTACCCTTACACTCGAGGGCAAAATCGTAATTTCAAATTTATATTTTATTAGACTCAAAATTATCCAATATTAATATAAATTTTGGGCCGGGATGTTACATAGAGTCTGTCTTACTACTGACACATAGACTTCTGTTCAAAATATAAACTATATGGTTCTCACTATATATTTCCTATATGGTGATTGGATGTTGCATAAGCGTGTGTTGAATTTCTACGTAATTCAAAATCACAAGGGTAGGACAATTGGCATACTTATTGAGAAGTGTTTGATTGATTGGGGTATAGAAAGGGTACTCACAATTACATTAGATAATGCATCTGCAAATGATAAAGTTGTATCTTATTTGCAAAGCAAGATGAAGGATTGGCTTAATGGAGGTTTGTTGTTAGATGGTGTCCACTTACATATGAGATGTTGGGTTCATATTGTAAATCTCATTGTAACCAATGATTTGAAAGAGTTACATAATTCTGTTAGAGTATTCGTGATACTGTCATGTATGTAAGATCTTCCCCCCAAAGATGAGAAACTTTTAAATAGTGCATTGAAAAAGATAAGATTGATTATAAAGGCTTGGTTGTCTTGGATGTGCCAACTTGGTGGAATTACACCTACATGACGCTAAAAGCTACTTTGAAATTTAAAAAGGTCTTTTCTAGGTTGGAAAATGAGGATGGGCATTTTAAAAGCTACTTTGGTAAAGTGAATACGCCACCAGTTGAGGAGGATTGGGCAAATGCTATTGTCTTTGTCAAGTTTTTGAAAAAAAATTATGACTTCACTTTGAGGTGTAATGTCACTTTGCATGCCATAGCCCATACTACTTTTCATGACTTATTTGTAATTGATTGTGAATTGGCATAATTGAGTGTAGTAGACAATCCTCTTCTATCTAACATAGCTCCGAATATGAAATTGAAATATGACAAGTATGGGGATCACTTGATAGTGTGAACCAATTTTTGGTGATAGCTATTGTTCTTGATCCTATGTATAAATTGGACAATTTTTCAATGCATATTGCTAATTTGTATGTGCAAAATGATGCTTATGTTGCCGAGAAGACAGCTGGTGTGAGCCAAGGACAGAACTGTGTATAGCTCAGGTGGGCTCTAGCCCAGTGCAAAAATTGTAAAATATTAAACTGAGTGCAGATTTTATATGGTTATTTTGACTCCCAAAAATATTAGCCCATCATCTGTGCCTAATGTCAGCCGAACATGTTCCCTTGTCTTGTGCTTTTTTCTTTTGTTTAATATTAGTTTGACAAAACAACAAAGCTCATCACATTCCATGTTGTCTTTAATATAATAAACTAATAAAAAACAACATATTAGTATATCTCTTCTCCCATCGCACAGACATTCTTCTCTTTTCCCTATTAACCTTCAGCTCTCTTCTCTGTTTTCGTTTCTCTTGGTCTTGGCGATACTGATTTCCTCTTGCATCTTGATAATGAATGAGCCGGCGATACTGATTTCCTCTCAAGAGGTAAACTTCATCATTGTAGTTTTCATTTCAAAATTCAATTTATGTGTTTATGGCGCATTTGGTAAATGATAAAATGTCATTTTAAATTAATATTTGGGTTTATATGTATTTCTACAGGTATTGAGAAAATAAGGAAATTTGAAATTGGAATTCTACCAAAGGCTACAATACACTCTTCAGGTACAATAATCTTTTTGATTTTTTTATATTGAAATTTTGGCGTATGTTATCTATAGTTCTTGATGGTATATGGCAGTAGATGCAATTTGCAAATGCAATGCAATAAACTATTACATCGATATGCCAGATATGAATGCTCGTTATAAAGTTGGTACGCGTCGTTCTTGTCAACAACATGATGATATTACAAATGAGCATCATTACCGGGTTGATTTATTCAATGATACAATAAATTATCAATTGGAAGAATTAAACAATAAATTCAGTGAAGGAACAATGGAACTTCTTATTCTTAGTTCTGCTTTGGACCCTATCAATGATTTTAAAGCATTTAAGATTGATGATATTTGCAAACTTGCAGAGAAATTTTACCGATGATTTCAGTGTTAAAGACTTGCGTTTGTTGAGATGTCAGCTAGAACTTTTTAAGTTTGACCAACATCATGGTATCTTTCAAAACATGACTACTCTTTCTAAACTATGTCTAGGATTCATCAAAACGAACTGAGCAAAGACTTATTATTTGATTGATAGGTTGATTCGTTTAGTGTTAACTCTTCCAGTATCTACAGCAACTACAGAACGAGCATTTTCAGCTATGAAGCATGTTAAGACTGTACTTCGCAACAAGATGGAGGATGAGTATCTTGCAGATTCCCTTATTGTCTATATTGAGAAAGAAATTTCTGTGAACATTGATTCAGATTCAATAATCGATGACTTTGATGCACTCAAGGAGCGTAGGGTTCCACTTCATTAGGTAAGCTCTTTTTTTTTTTAGCAATGTATTATTTGTTTGAGGTTTGACAATGTGTGTTTAATTTGGTGTTTATGTATATATTACTTTATGACAAACAAGTTTATGTTAGATATTTTATTGGAAAAAAAAAATTAGCCCACCCCTATAAAAATTCCTGGTTCCGTCCTTGGTGTGAGCGATCTTTTGTTTAAACTTTATGGGATGTACGAGGTAGGTTTCGTTAGTAATCCAACTCAAAGTTTTAGTAGTTCTACTACATCCTCAAGTATTGGCAGCAGTATAGTGACTGATAGTTCTAACTCCTCAAGCTTTGGAGGTGATAGGAAAAAGGCTATGAAGGAAAAGTGGAAAAAGAGACATGAAGATAAAGAGGCAGTGGTTTTATCTCATAAGATAGATAGGTATTTGTCGGATGCTGCAGAACAAGATATTGAACAGTTTGATATTTTAAATTGGTGGAGGGTGAGTGCTTCTAAATGGTTTTAGCGGCCATTGCAAGAGATGTGCTTGTAATTCTAGTCTCTACAGTTGCCTCATAACCTACTTTTAGCATGAGAGGGAGAACAATTAACTCATTTCGTAGTTCCTTGAGTCATGCTATGGTTGAGACTTTAATTTGTACACAAAATTGGTTGAAGTCCACTTCAATATCTTTAAAAGTTGAGCTCACCATTGAGGAGATTGAATTTTACGAAACTATTGAGTCAAGTATATCTATTTTTCTTGATTAATTGCTTATAATGTGTGAGTTTTAATGTGCTGAAGCTAAATATATGATTAGGTATATTTCTTATATAGAAATGCGGAGATCAAATGCTAACGCACCTGTTCACATTTTCACAAAATGATTCTCTATTGATGCACAACCTTGCTGTTATGGTAATTTTCCTATTCGTTTCTTATTTTGATCATCTTATATCCTAAAATTTATGTTGATTGAAACTACTTTTATGTGCAATATGGGGACATGCTGGACACTGGGCACCCTTTAATTAAATGGAAATTATGAACTTGTATTTTGGGCACCCTTTTATTTCTTAGTTCTATAATCTTGTATTCATTTCTTATGAACTTTAGAATGTTTGTCTTGATGGAAATTGTGAACTTAGATGCATGCTGGAAACTTGATAGCTTTTGATTAAATTGAAATTATGAACTTGTATTTTGGGCAGCCTTTCATTTCTTAGTTTTATCATCTTGTATTCATTTCTTATGAACTTTAGAAAGTTTGTTTTGATGGAAATTGTGAACTTAGATGCATGCTAGAAATTGGACAGCTTTTGATTAAATGGAATGTTGTTGTGTTAGCCCTTGATGGAATGGAATGATATAATGGCAAAATGTTAGCATTATAATGTAAGAGTAGGTTGAAAAATGCATGGTTTTGTGTTAGGCACAAAACGGCCAAACTGATCTGAACCAAACCGATTATAAGTAGTTTGAATTGGTTCGGTTTTCATTATGGTTTTAGGCTAATCCGAACCAAACTGGATTGTTTTTTTCTTATTGGTTCAGTTGTGGTTTGAGATTAAAACCGAACCAATCCGGCTCATGCCTACCCCTACCTAACATATGATAAATAGTGCTTGGTCTCTTTAACGAAACAATGAGTTACATATCCAATATATGGGCTCCATGTTATTGGATTCTAGGGAAAACGATAGAGATAATGGGCGAAGTTTTTTTATTAAACTATTCTTATGGGCTCCAAGAAACATCAGCCTACAAATAAAAAATATTATTTATCTATATATATAAAGCAAAAGGCAGAGAATGGTGAAACATTCAAAATACCAAAAAATGCCCTTGGTTAATGCAAATATTAAGAATTGAAATTATTAATTAAATGAGGATAATATGGTAAATTCACCTTTTTTCATATTTAAAAAAATTAAAATTAAAAGAAAAATCGGATAATAGATCCTATTTTTATGGAAAACAACTACCCATTATCTTTGTTAATTCTAAAATAAAATTTAAATTTTTTTTAAAAAAAGCCTCTTGCAGGCGCGGAAGCGCGTGCGGAGAGGCTAGTATATATTGCCCAGCTAATGGGCTAAGTTTCTTTATTAAACTATTCTCACTACACTTCCCCTAAAAAATTTCTGGATCAGTCGGAGAATATCGGGTCAGGTTAATTTGTCTATGGGCTTACAAATCATGACCCATGTCTTACCCTTTGCACAATGTGCTAGGCTAAGCCAGCTCATAGCCCAAAAAATAAGATCGAATTCATGCTAGGCCATCAAGCTTGGGCCTTTTTTCCATGCATACTTTATTTTCCCTTTAAGGAAAAAAAAAAGATATTTATGGGTAGTAAATTAATGAACGAATTATTTTTTAAAGTATGTTCATATTGTGTATTTGATTAGGAAAAAAAGATTATGTCAGTTAATTGAAAATTAAATTTAGTATCTTTTTTATATGTATTTGATATCTTATAAAACTCAATATATATACATAAGCTCGTTTCACAAAAAAAATATATGCATATATAAGCTTATTAGAGTAATTATAAATACAATATTGTTTATAAAATAACTTATTCCTGATTAAATTTTTTTAAAAGGAAATATATCCCATAGGAGCATGTAAAGAATTTAGGGAGCTTTAGTTTTAAAACACAATATAGTTTACTAATTTGGAAGATAGGAATACAATTTTATCTAATTAACATAAGGCCAAAGACCAAAATGCAGTATCTAATTTTACAAAAATATCAATAAAAATATCAAAATTACACACAATGCCACTCTTTTTAAGGCAAGAATACTATGCCACATGTCCACATACAGCCAACTTCCATCGCCGACTAGCCACACATAAGCCACCAGCAGCCGCCACTGCCGGATGGTCCCGCCTACCACCCGCTGCCACTGCCACCGAACGCTCGCCGCTAATACAAAAATGAAAACTGCAATGCTGAGTCTGGACAAAAATGCTCATATTTAGAGTTAAACAAAACATAATAATTTTTTTTTATTCAAGACATGTTGGGAAATGGGGGATCTAATTGAAGATCACCTAGAATGTAAAATAGATTATTCATGTTTCTATTTTCTGCGTTGCATGTTCTGTAATCTGAATTACAAATTCTGTTTTCTACAATGCTGTTTCTGTTTTTTGTAGTGCAGTTTCTGTTTTCTATAGTGCAGTTTCTGTATTCTACCTTCCAGTTTCCGTTTTCTACAAAGAGCAAAATCATATGAATTCCACATTTACAATAGGCATTTAAATGAATTGAAATTAATACAAAATTTGACTCAACTAAGCCTTATACTAAGATTATCCATCATTTCCTTCTCTACCAATTTCTTAAATTTCTCAACAACCAATCTAGAGAGAGAGAGAGAGGAGAGAGAGGAGAGAGAGAGAGGAGAGAGAGAGGAGAGAGGAGGAGAGAGAGAGAGAGAGAGAGAGAGAGAGAGAGAGAGAGAGAGAGAGAGAGAGAGAGAGAAAAAACTTATAAGGGTGATCATCTCTTCTCCTTATAAGGGTGATCATCTCTTCAAGAATAGAAGTGACTTGGTTACCACCTTTGAGAAAAGCTTCATACTGCACAGTGTCCAATTTTGAGTTGCCTTGCTCTTGGGTAGTTCTACTCTTCTCTTGCATACCCATCTGGGTAGCCTCTACTCTTCAAATTGGTGAGGTTGAAGGCCAAGGAAAGAGCAAAAATCCAATTGTAATTACCAAAACTGAAATGTAGTTTCAAAAACCTACAATGCAAAACCTGTATAAAATTTCATGAATTCGATGGTCCAACAAGTATCTATGAATACAGTTCATATTAGACAATTTTCTATTCTTCCCTTATGAAAAGAAATGTTGTAGCAATAGGAAGCAGCTCCATAAACTAAGAAACAAGTCAATATTACCTACATACTATAAGAGTATAGACTAATAGTGTAGATATCAATGTTGTGAAAAAAAAACTTGTAAGTAAAAATAGAAATTGCAAACAAAAACCAAGACAAAGACAATGTAAATATTGTTCGGTTCATTTTTACACATGATTTTTCATGTTATTCACCTCTTATTTTGAGTTAGTTCTTGACATTTTATAGCTTTTTACTTCTTTTTTTGTGTTTTAATAGGTTTTACCTTGGTTTGTATGAAAATGAGCTAAAAGTGCATTATTTGATATAAATTCTGTTTTTGTTCATTTTCGTAGGTCAACTTCGTGGCCTTGGATCAGCATGTTCCAGTCCTTGGATGAGGTGACGATCTTCATAAGACTTGTTCCAATGGATGTTAACTACAACATATCCAAATTTGAGCTCCATTGGGCAAGTGTAGCCTATCCAACTGATCGGACAATTGATGCTGGCTCTGGATGTTTGTCTTGGCCAGTTTTCACCTCCACTTAGTGTGATCTTACTTCTACTTGTTACCATGCCATTTGGTAACAATAATTTACTTTAGTTAAGTGGAATTTTCTGAGAGTATATTTGTGAGAACAAAACTTCATCATGAGAGGAGACAAGAAAACAAAGGCAAAAGTGTGCCATGATGAAAGGAGGAGAGAGAGGAGCATAGAGAGGAATCAATTGACTTTGGGCAGATTGGAAGGGCAGCAGCTAAGCAATGTATCATTCATTCAGTTTTTATTCCAATTTGCAGAGACTTTCTGAAAAGCTTGGGGCTAGAGAGCTAGAGGAGGAAGACAAAGTCATCCAAGCAAGAAGTGGAAGAGATTTCCACCATTGAAGACCTTGAGCTTCCACCTTCACAAAAGCTGTAACTTCTTTCTAGTTTTAATTTGAATTTGTGTTTGAAGTAAGTATGTGTAACTAAACTCCATAGCTAGGGCTTAGGTTGAAGCCCTAAACATGATTACCTTATTGTTTTGATGCTTGAGTGTATGAATTTCTAGATATTGTTGATGAATTCCAATTCACCAAATTAATCTATCCTTGATGTATGTTTTTCTTTGATTGATCACCTTTGAAAGCATGCTTCTTGAGGTTGTTGGGATTATGTGTATCTTCATATTTTCCTAAGCAATAGATGGATGGAGTAAGAACCATCCATGTGAATTGGTTTCTTGAATACCTAATGTAAACACCATGCTATTAGGATTCTTGTGATGTTCATATTCTCTTTGAACTTAATGGGTTTTCCTTGTAATTGAATCGAAGTACGAACCATACCTAGGTTCGGTTATGAGGAGGGCACAAGTATTGTAGCACGAACCATGCACTTTACGTATATTAGAGAGAATCAATGCATCTTGAGCCACGACCCATGGTCTTGATTGCGAACATCTTCATCAACACGTTTAGAGTTCATCACTTGAGTGTTCATGAACTTTGGTAGAATTGTTTAGGGTGGATTCCGAAACCCTAGTGTTTGTTACATTTTAATTCCACTCTTTGATAATTCATCTCTGCCATTCTTGTTAAATTTAGAGTTCATTTACATTCATGCAATAGAAATAGGTCACTTGAACCAAATCAAACCCCCCCCCCCCCCCAAATGTGTGTGTGAGTTGCGTGTTTGACACGTTTTGTGTCTTTGTCACTGAGTTTTGTTTGTTTCCGTAATTGTTTTGGACTTTTGGTCCGCGATGTGTTCTTGCATTTTCTGTTCTGAATCCAACCGTATAAAGAACGTGAATTTTGGATAAACGGTTGGAAAGTTATAGGCAAAACATTGGACAGAGGTCGAAACTGGAAAAACAGAGAAACGAATCTGCCCAATAGGTGATAAATAGGTGATAAAAGGGTGATAGAAAATGCTGTTTGTGTTTTTCTTTAGTTTTCTTGTTTTGTTTCTTTTCTTTTACCTTCCTTTATTCATTTTTAGTTCCCAATTTGTATTGTGTTTGTGGTGTGTTAAATAAGTGTTCTTTACATACTCAAATTAGAACTTATAGGAAACCGACAAGTTCTTCGTGGGATCGACCCCGTATTTACATAATCTATACTTCAATAGATTCGTGCACTTGCGGGTATTTTTAATTGGTTGTTTGCACATTAATTTGTGTCCTTTTAGGAATGCAACAATTTTTGGCGCCGTTGCCGGGGAACTGGCACGGTTGCTTATCTGTTTTGTTTGAGTATGTTTAGAGTACTTAGTTTTATTTTTGTTTATTGATTGTTGTTTCATTTTATCTTGATTTGTTTTTGTTTCTTTTTCTTATAGGAACATCCGACGAGTCACCTCCACCATCACCAATGGCAGCCACAACTGAAATTGTGGAACTTACTATGCAAGAATACTCCAATAAATTTGTGATGGAGGAAGCAAATGCGTTTGGCTCATTTCAGAATGAGTTGACTATGAATGAATATCTCCAACAAACATACAATCCGGAGTGGAGAAATCATTCGAACTTATGGTGGACCGACAATCCAAATTTTCAACATGGGCCATATCAACCATATCAAGGCCAACATAATACTTGTCCACCTCATGGTCAACCTCAACATTACAATCCACCACCACTTAGTCAATCTCACCAACAACCTCAAGGACCGACTTTGGAAGAACTTGTTGCTTCAATGGCTAGAAACACAGATAGTTTCATCAGTGAGACAAAAAGCTACATGCAGAGGAATGACACCCACATGCAGAAGAGAGATAATGCCATAGCCAATCTAGAAAATCATGTGGGGCAAATTGCCACAGCTTTGAGTCAAAGGGAAGCTGGGATGATGCCTAGCCAAACCGTGGTACCAACCGGGCATGAGCATGTTCAAGCAATTATCCTGAGAACCGGTAAGGTAATTGGTGAGGTTGATAATTCTGAAAGTCTAATTAAAATTGATGATGAGATACAGGTTGAGCAAGTGATTAGGCCTAAGGAAAAAGATGAAATCAACATGGTGGAAAATAAACAAGCAGCCTCTTCATCTGAGTGGATCCCAAAGCATGAAATTGCAAGAATGGCAAGAAAGGAAAAGGTATGTCATGAACCTACCGATGAAGATATCTTACATGCTCCTTTTCCTCACAGGTTGATGAGTTCTAGGAAAAATCAACATGCCAAGGACTTATTGGAAACTTTCAAGAATGTGCAAGTCAACATTCCTCTCTTGGATGCATACAAGCTCAAGGAATGCGAAACTGCTGCATTAACGGAAGAGATTTCTGCTGTTTTGCAAAGGAAGCTTCCTCCCAATTTACAAGATCCAGAAAGTTGCATAATTCCATGTGTCATTGGTGATAAATTGTTTGAAAAACCTTTAATTGATTTAGGTGCTTCAATTAATCTAACGGCTTATTCTATTTTTGAAGTACTAGAGGAAGACAAGCTGAATATCCATGTTCCAAGTACCAATCATATGTTCAGTGTCATTCCTTCTACTCAAGTGAGAAGGCCACCCAATCCTAAATATGTGCCTCCTCCATCTAATCCACGTATTGAAAAGCGCTTAAAATTGCTTTTGAAATCTACTCATGTGGGTAAGAAGAAAAGAATACGAAAGGGGTTGATTAGATGGCAAAGGGATTTGAAGAAACTTCATGTTCGGCACAAGGAGGCGATTGAGCCAAAACCTCCCAAGTGACCATGGTATGTTGGAAGTCCGGCAAAAGACTTTAAACTTAGCGCTTCTTGGGAGGCAACCCAAGGTGAATAGAAGAAGTTTGTTGTCATCCTAATCGCTTCAAAGTGGAGTTTCTCTAGACTCAAACTTTATTTTATTTTATTTTTAAGTTAGAGTTACAATTTTCCAACCAAGGTAATTAGGATTTTTCTTGTTGTTTTTCTTTGTTTTTCTTACTTTTGCTTTCCTTTACTTGTTTGTGTTTCTAACTTGTTTTTCTTTGTTTTTCTTCTTTATTGTAGTTTGTGGTTGTTTATTTTCTTTTTGTTCATCCTGACTTTTCATTATGACATTGTTTAATCTTAAATCTCCATCATTTATAAACAGTGTTTCATATAAGTTTGGGAAGTGTTTTCAATTCATTAATGCACAATCAGGATTTTGGCTCAAATGCTTATTCTATTTCATAACATGTGATTACATATATCAACTTGAAAATGCGTACATAAAATTCCTAATCACATGTTCATTGTTGCATTCTGCGCCACCCGAGGCTTCTGCTAGTTGCCTCTGTCTATTCTTGCTTGTAGAACCTGCAACAGCTCTACATGATCTTCATTCCTTTTTTGCAGCATCTCTACATGCTGGCTAGCGTTGTAGAGCCGCTTCTGCAGGTCCGCCACATGAGCTTTCAGAGCAGCCACCTCCTCGCTCAGTGCTCCGCACTCTCGTGTTCTCGCCAGTAGGCGCATGCCCAAATTGGTAGCCGAGACCGCATTGAGCACTGTCAGATTGTGAGACTCATCCACTGCCATCGAGTCAGACCTCTGCGCCACATGCAGATGATCCGCCACTGTAAGTCTGCTGACAGTCATGCCTTCCGGCAGTACTGCCCTACACCGCACGGTCTCAGAGAAATTCGAGGCCGAGCCATGATGGTATGAGGAGTTTCGGAAGACAGGGGGTAGAGGAGCCCTTATCTGGGCATTTGGTGGGGCGAGTGTTAACTCAAGGTTAAGATCATCGACAAGCATATCTGAGGATGCCATTGATTTTTTTGTCTGGACTTTTTGATGGTTTTTCTTGAGTTTGCAGGTTGAAATGCAGGGTACCTCTCCTTGCAACCGAGAGGTGATTTAAATAGACATATGCTCATAGGGGAGCCGACACCACTTTGCATTTACTGAGCAATTTGCGGTTGCGTACAGTTAAACAGGGAAGCATTTCCACTTTCACTTTACTTTCTTTTCCTCCCTGTTTTCTGGTGCATTATGTTTTGAGTTCTTTTTAGTTTGTCGTCTTTATTTTCTTTCAGTTGGGGAAGTGTGCTTTGTTTCTTTTTAGTTTGTCGTCTTTATTTTCTTTCAGTTGGGGAAGTGCGTTTTGTTTTTCTTCTTTGTCTTTTGCAACTTTCTTTTCTTTTATTTCTGAAAAAAAAAAAAAAAAAAAACACACAAATACACGGAAAGAGCAAAGACAAACAGGCACACTATTCGTACATTAGAATTCACTTTTTCCCAGTGCTCGGTGTCTCGACCATAGGACCCTTGAGTTTGGCCCTATGGCTATCCTTTTCCGGGGCTTCACGCACAGCCTCTTGGGGCTCATCACTCGAGCTCCCAAAGAGAGCACTCTTAGCTTGAGCGTAATCGCTTTCGCGATCTGTTTTCTTGCGTTTACCCGGTCGGTCTAGGTCCTCCAGCTGCTTTCTCATGTCCTGCGCGTAAACACTTACCATCCTTGAGAGATTTTTGTTCTCTTCCCGCAGCGCTTCCAGCTGGTGTCGATTCACCTCCACTATCCTTGCCCTTTCCCTTTTTAAACTTTTAATAATACTCTGGCACTCTTCCACCATACTGCGTTCTGCCGCCAACTGACCTCTTAGCACCTCCGCCTCATGAGACTTCGCAATTAGGCGATGACCCATACTTGCGACTATTGCCGTGCTTTGCACGCTTAGTGCCAGACCATCGCTCACGACCCGGTTATCATCCCTTGCTCCCAGCACCCGTATATCCTTGGGAGTCACTAGATTTCTAGCAACTCCAAGGGCAACATCGTTGTCCAGCAGTATCGAGTCATTCACTGTCACGTGCCCCCGTGCGGAGGCAAAGTAGGGCATCCATATTGGTGCCGCTACTTGGCCCCGAGTCTGAGTCGGTGGAGCCAGGTTGAGATCCAACGAGAATGGGTAGAAAGAGGCCATTTGTTTTCTTACTTTGATTTCTCACTTTCTTTTCTCTTTGGTGTGTTTCTGAGTTTTGTGTGTTTTTCCCCAACTCTTTCTCTTCTTTTTATAGAGTTAGTTTCTACGTAACCCTAGCCACTGCGCTTCTAGTTTGGCGCGGCCCTTGCAGCCTATCCCCCTCTGTCGCCTCACCTGTCCCCCAACCCCTTTAATTGCTTTTCCGCCTTTCAGCGCTTTCAAGAAACAAAAGTCGTCACATTTTCCTATGAAGCCAATAATTCTGGCTTGGGAATGTGAGAGGGGCCTCTGCTTGTCGACACGTCCCTCGCTTGGTTGCCCGTGACTCACAGATGCCGAGACATCAGGGTCCACTTTTTCTATTTTTCTGAGTTCTCGCTCTTTGTGCTTCTGACTTGGTTTCTTTGTTTTATTTATTTCCTTCGCTTTTGGGCTTTCGTTTGGGTTGGGCTTTCATTTTGGTTTGTGCGTTCCATTGGGTTGGATTTCTGCATGCGTAGGACTATTGTTAGGGCTTACTGTTTTATTTGTTTCTGTTTGGTTTCGTTTTTGTTTTGTTTTGCAACCGTCTTGTCGTTTTAATTCTTGTTTGTTTGTTTTTTTTTTTTTTTTTTATTATTTTATTTTATTTTATTTTCAATGCTTTTATCCCTTTATTTCTTGTTATAACATTGTTGATGCCTAAATTCTTCAACATTGAGGACAATGTTTATTTCTAAGTTTGGGAAGGGATAGCAAGTCTTTTTCGTTTCACTTGATTCCTTGCTTTATTTTGTTCTGTTTTCTTTTCAGTTTTGAGTCTTTTTTTTTCAAGTCACTTTCCGAACATATATGATGAGATTGTGATGAATGTTTACATGACTTGATTGAAAATTTTGTCTTAAAAAAAAATTAATTTAATTATAAAAAAAAAAAAATTTGTTATTCACTTGGCATCGTTCTAGCATGATATGTTTGAAACCCTCTACGCACTTGCCATTTGTTTCATAATTCTCCAGTTGAGGGACTTACATGATCCAAAGAATTGTATCAAGCATGAATTAGACTTGTATAACCATATAATGTGAGCTTTGAGCCTTTTGCTTCAATTCATGAGTGTTATAAACATATTCTTATGTTCTTGTCATCCGAGTTGTTGTTTGATCTCATTATTCATTGATTTGGTTGAGCACTTAAAGTCACTCATTATTGTGCAATTTGATTACATGACATTTGAGAAATGATATTAAGGCCCTCTTTGAACCGTTTGTGCCTTTCACGCTAACCCTATGCATGCTTAAGCATGATTTTCCATTGTTAACCACATTGAGCCTATATGTATGCCTTTTCTTTCAAGTAACCAATTTTTACTTCTAGCCTTAGCCTGAAAAACAAGAATTTACCTTTCTAAGGAACTCATGAGCTTTAATTTAGATGTGTTTTTCATGCTAAGTTTGGGAAGGGTTATTACATTTCGAAAAAAAAAAAAAAAAGAGTACTTCACGCAAAGGGTGAAAGAAAGAGAAAAGTGGTGGTTAAGTGGCAATGGTTTCAAATCCAATTCCATGCTTCTTGGTTGTTCGAATGGAAGGAAGGAGTGTGAATCATAATAAGTGGAGGTACAAGGCTTTGTGGTCTATTTGATCACCCAAAAAAAAAATGAGTGAAAATCTCAAGCGTGATGTTTCAAAGTCTTTTAGTCAACGATTATATGCTCTTACATTGTGAGTTCCTTGGACTTTGTTGTATCCATATCCTTCATTTCTTACTCACCTTACACCCTTAGCCCCATTACAACCTATAATAAAGACCTAAATTGATCCTAAATGTCATGTGGTTGAATTGCACACGTTCTTCTTCTTTTAAGTGTTTAGCATCCTTCTTGAGATCATATTCATGCATGTTTTTCATCTTGCTAATTGTGAGTTAAGTCCCGTATGGTTTAACTCTATTCTCATATTTATTATTGAGTGATGCATTGTAACCCTCTTCCGAGTGATTCATTTGTGAGAGGACAACTTTGGTGAGATTTGAAGTTACATTTGTGCTTGGTATGATTTTTGAAGTTGTGTGAAAACTGAAATTGGAGAATGAGTTCCATTGGCTATCACACTACTACACTTGAGCATGTTGTGTTCTGAACTTTGCTGCCTTGTGAATGATGTCTAAACTGAGTTTTTCTTGTGAAAACTTTTGAGTCAGTTGCATAAGTCACTCTCTCTTTGGAAAGTGTTCGGAAAGTTTTGTTTCGAGTCTTGTTTTAGTTTAGTTTCTGGTTTGCTCGAGGACTAGCAAAAGAGAAAAGCTTCATACTGCACAGTGTCCAATTTTGAGTTGCCTTGCTCTTGGGTAGTTCTACTCTTCTCTTGCATACCCATCTGGGTAGCCTCTACTCTTCAAATTGGTGAGGTTGAAGGCCAAGGAAAGAGCAAAAATCCAATTGTAATTACTAAAACTGAATGTAGTTTCAAAAACCTACAATGCAAAACCTGTATAAAATTCAGAATTCGATGGTCCAACAAGTATCTATGAATACAGTTCATATTAGACAATTTTCTATTCTTCCCTTATGAAAAGAATGTTGTAGCAATAGGAAGCAGCTCCATAACTAAGAACCAAGTCAATATTACCTACATACTATAAGAGTATAGACTAATAGTGTAGATATCAATGTTGTGAAAAAAAACTTGTAAGTAAAATAGAAATTGCAAACAAAAACCAGACAAAGACAATGTAAATATCAATGATGTAAACAAAACAAAAATGCAACAAAATAGAAACCACAACCTAATTTTATATAAACAAAAATTGCACTGCAAAATATGGGAACAAAAAATTAACATATTAATAAGTAAGAACAAAACGCAAAACCATGATGAAAATACTAAAATCGAAACGAAAACGGCAATGTAGTTTCCATTTCTGCTTCACAATTTCCCTTTTTCTGCATTGCAATTTTCATTTTCTGCAGGGCAGTTTCCGTTTTCTGAAATGCAATTTCTACTGTCTTGCAATATAGTTTCTAGAAAAAAAAAAAAAAAAAAAAAGATGTTGTGTCATTAAAGATTGCCCTTCGTCTCCGAGAACATGATTGAGTCTAAAAATGTTATTTCAGGTCAAAATTAGATAGACTTCTCCTAAAATCCAATCATCATTGGGCTTTAAAATTTCAACTTAAACAATCAAAATTGTGCTGCAATTCTGATCAAGTTTGCAACCACACTAACAAAAAAAAAAATCAAAATAAAAAAGCAAAGCCATCATGAAAACAAGCAACTACACAAAATCAAAAGAGATATCCATTAATGACACAATTGTATAATTTCCATTAACTTCAAAAATCATACCAATATGCAATGATAAAACAATTTAGCCAATACAATTAAATGGAAACTACAATGTAGTTTGTAAAACTGCAATCCAGTGTGTGCAAAACTGCAACGCAACACATGTCTAGAAATTCACTAAACTATCTCTAACATAAGTAACCATAAACTGTAAAGGAAAAAAGACCTTGTTTTTCTTTTTGGGGTAAGAGGAGACTAAAAGTCACTAAACCAAAAACATAACAAAGACTGAATTTATTGCAAAGACCTTCACTGCACTGAAATAAGAAGACTAAGAAATTGACAAAATTCTTTTCCTTCAAGCATTCTAAAACCAGGACCATCATTGATAATAAACATGCTAATCAAGGTCTGCCTTGTTAACAACATTTTTTCATGGTGTCACAATTCTACCATCAACAATAAAAATTCTAAAATCCAAACATTTTTTAGACCAGAAATATGTTAACTTTTAAGACTTACCTTAGGATAATTGCACCAAAAATAAAAAAATCAATCCACAATAAAAAAGAAAAAACTACAATGCAGTTATTATTTTATAACAAAACTTGGGCTCGTTTGTTACACAAGACTGTCTTGGCATGAACTATGCTTAGGCACTGTCTTGGCTTGGCTCTACTTGGTCTATATTGGATAACACTTATCCCGCGTTTGGTGTATGCTTGGACTAGGACTAGTTTTTTTTATTTTTTTTAAAAAAATATCTATATAGAATGTATATATGTATTTTATAATATATATATATATACAGAGAGCTTCCATTGAGGGATCCCTCAAATAAGCTTATTTGAGGGACACCCCTTGTAGGCCCCACTCCGGATTGTATTTCACTAATCCAAACCGTCTATTTTGTAGATACTCATTCAAAGATCATCTCTACAAAAAATCACTTGAATCCGATATCATTTGACCACTCAATTGTGTTATTGAAATTTGAGTAATTTCTTGATGCATCGTTGTTCGTTGATTTTGTAGGACACAATTGGATATCGAAACGGTTTCCGATTTGTCTAATTTTTTGTAAGGATGATCTATGAATGAAGACCTAAAAAATAGATGGTTTGGATCATTGAGAAAAAAAATTGTAGGGTATCCTAAAGGGCATCCCTCAAATAATTGAGGGATCCCTCAATAGAAGGGGACTGTATATATTTATATATATATCTATATGGGGCGGATCCGTGGCACCATATTTTTTACATAAGTTTTTACACAATTTTTGGGCCATTAGCTTACTCCACTTTTAATGGTTGAGATTAAATCTGACATGAGAAATAGTTTAATGTTTTAAAATAAACAATCATTAATTTTATTTTCTCCCTCATAAAAATAAAATAAAATATTTTCTCTCTCCTCCCTTTATTCTTAGAAACGTAATCTCTCTTCTTGGTAATCTAATCTCTCTTCTCTCTCTCTCTCTCTCCGTGATCATTAAGCATCTACTGCTTGATCAATCCTGGACAAAGGAGGTTGTGCTTGGTAGACAGTTGCTTAAGAGATTTTGGTACAAGTATTTATGCATCGACTGTTGGAGGTTTTCAATTATATGTTGTTAATTGTTTGAGGCTATTCTAGAGAATTACTGTAGCTTATTGAAATTGTCTATTATGAGACGCTCCGCTTCAATTATTGTTTGGCTGGGAAAAAACAGGGTTCTTGAAAGAATTAACAAAGTATAGATTTACAGTGTCGGCTTCTTGTTGCAAATTTAGGTCTTGGTGAGAGTGTTAAGTTTTGATCCAGTCGTGCTGATATTACCATGCAAACTATCCCTCCCAATATTATAAAATCCATGCTAATTATTTTAAGGGACATCATTTGAAAGATTTAAAAAGAAAAACAGTGCAATGGGCAACCTGGCCAAAAGTTTGACATGAAGCCAAACTGAGTCATAAAGGAATTGAGAAAACCAAATCGTTTTGCACTTTTTTATTTATAATATTTGTTTTATTAGGCTACAAAGTTCATAACAGAATTGAGAAGACAAAGTCAGCTAAACCAATCTCGTGCGTGTAACTCTTGAGAGGTAGAGTGAAGGCGCGGCGGAGTCCAAGATCGGCAATCTTCAAAATCCCTCTTTCCTTGTCCAGAAGCGATGGCGTTACCGGAGAGGGGAGAGAGAGAGAGAGAGAGAGAGAGAGAGAGAGAGTCCTTGTGATTTGTGGTTTTAGGTAGGGTAGGGGGTTGGAGTGGTGGTGTTGGTGAGGTGGCTTTGGGGATGAGGATGGGACGAGAGAGAGAGAGAGAAAGAAGAAGCAGAGGCAGAGGAGGAGGCTTCAATTCTCTTAGAAGAGAGAGAATTAATAATCTATATATAAAGCAAAAGGCAAAGATGGTGAAGACATTCAAAATACCAGAAAATGCCCTTGGTTAATATAAACATTAAAAATTGAAATTATTAATTAAATGAGGATAATATGGGTAAATTCACATTGTTTCATTTTAAAAAAATTAAATTAAAAGAAAAATCAGATAATGGATCCTATTTTTATGGAACACAACTAACCATTTTCTTTTTTAATTCTAAAATAAATTTTAAAATTAAAAAAAAAAACCCTCGCCAAGCGCGGGAGCAATATGCGGAGAGGCTAGTTAATATAAGCAAAAGGCAAGAGGAATGAAACATTCAAAATACCAGAAAATGTCCTTGGTTAATGCAAACATTAAGAATTGAAATTATTAATTAAATGAGGATAATATGGTAAATTCACCACTTTAAGATTTAAAATTAAAAGAAAAATCAGATAATGGATCCTCCTTTTTAAGGAATACAACTACCTATTATCTTTTTTTAATTCTAAAATAAATTTAATTTTTTTTATAAAAAAAACGCATCTTGCAGGTGTGGAAGCGCATGCGGAAAGGCTAGTTAAAGATATTAATGAGATGAGAGAAATGAATTCTTAATTAATATGGTATCAGAATTTAATCCCAATGTATAAATATTAATTAAAGAAAAAAAAATTGTTTTGCCATGTCAGGTTTAATCTCAACCATTAAAAGTGGAGTAATCTAATGGCCCAAAAATTATGTCAAAACTTGTGTCAAAAATATGGTGCCATGGATTGGCCCCCTATATATATATAATATGTGTGTATAATATATGTATACATATATCTATATATTAGAATATATACATGGGTATGATACATATACAATAATAATAATGTGTATATATCTATATGTATATTATATAATTATATGTACATATGTGTTTATATATATATACATATATATATACGTGTATATATGTACACTATAATATAAGTGGATATAATAATAATAATAATAATAATATGTTATTAGTATTACAATATAATATATGCATCTTATACATTGTGAACATGGGACTAGTTAACCCTCCCTTCTACATAGGCTAATAATCCCCTCATAAGGAGGTTGTTTTTGGTGGGCCCGATATTAGCACTCCCACCTAAGACTGAAATTAAATGAAACAAACATGGTACTAAATTTAATCCAAGCCAGGCCAAAACAAGCATGTGTACCAACGACCTCTTTGAGTATAAAGAGGCAATCGAAACCTTGCGGTTAAATTCACAAGAAAGAACAATTAAGGGGCAGCAAGTTCAGAAGCAAGACGTGGAACTTTCTTTTGCTCAGATTGTCTCATAAATGAAGATTTTATATACACTACAATACAACACGTGTATAAAGGGTAAATACCCATAAATTAAATGGAAAGAGGGAAAATAAATTTAAAAGAAAAAAAATGGGCGACAGTGGGAAGGGATGAAGGGTGATAACCAACAAAAAGGCAAAAGAGGTGTTTGCATCCCTTCATACCCCACCCTTTCTTGCTTCCCTCAACACCATCACAGTAATTGATACAAAATGAGTGTTATGACTTCCCTCCTGCCCTTCATGCTAAGATTGTTGAGATGCAGGTGAGAGAGCTCCGTCTGATCTACGTGCAGCTGAGCCAGAAACTGAAGATTTGTCTGACCCACGGACATTGTACTTCTCGTACACTTTCTCACGATTCTCGGACCACCAAATCTCTGCTTGGTGCTCTCCAAATCTTCTTCGGCTGCAAATGAATGTATATTATCAGATTTTATTCCGCTGGATAACTTTGATACAAAAACACCACAGTTATGAACTGAGTATGCGGCAGAAGGATTGGTAAGCGGGGTTCAGGTTCAATCCATGTTAATGGACAATATGAAAAATCACGATCATATGAAAATAAAAAGTAAATCAATAATCTGATCAAAAGAGCATGGCCGTCTATCTGCTTATGAGCCCATATTGCATTACGAAAATAGCATAACCAAGGAGTACCTAAGCGCAACTCGTTTGAGATCTCTAGTTCCATCCCGCAGAGCCACAAGAGTTATATAAACACCAGGCTCATATTGTTCAATCCATTCTGCCTCAACTGTATTACCATTAGCAGCCGATGGAGAATTCCTGGATCTCGTATCATTCTCCCCATCTTGGAAAGGCCCGGATTCCTTGCCATCAACAGTGTCTGACACACTACCTACCTAACTGCCTGAAATGCTCCACCATTGGGTAGTTTATCTAGGGGACTTACCATCCCATTGGAGGTCAGAAGCTCCCGATTCTGTTGCAGTTAGTTTCATTCATTCCACTGGATCCTTGAGTGAATGAGTCGGGCCCGGACTTCCATTTGTTTGTAGCAGAGTCGATTCCCAAGGAGGAATCAAGTAAGAACTGCTGATCGAATTGATCTTGAATGCTGCTCTCCATTAGCATCTGGATAGCGAATGCCATTTGGCTCCAGACCGTTTGGCAGGCCAGCCTGCTTTATGCTCTCGGTATCATAAACCCCAGGTGGCAGCCTTTCCGCCAAATCCTTGAGCTGAAATATGGTTAACAATGATGATCACTACGGCCAGTCCAACGTAAAACAAAATTCAACCAAAAAGTAGAGGTAGTCAGCTACCTAACTCGATAGTAAAGAATTTCGTCCCCAAAAAAAAACCCACACCTTCTAACTTATTTCAAGTCCCACAGAGTTGGAAGATTGGGAAACTGACAAAACGGAATTTGAAACTCGTACTATTGGCCACTAAATGTTACAGCCTACAGTTCCATCCATATATGGAAATTTAAGATAAACTATGGGTGCATAATTCACGTTCTATTCTACTTTCGATGAAGTTTTATTATATTAAATTCAATATTATAATGGGACAGCTAAACGTAAGTTTTACTAGATATCAGACATAAAGTTGAAGATCGTGAATAATTAAGGAATGAAAGCATATAGCTGAACTAATGACCTGTGCGGTTTAGAGACTTTATAACTTCTTTTGCAGCTTTAGATTTCGCAGCTTCCTCTGCAGCCAATGGCCATAGCTTCTTGTGCTTTCTTTGATGAACTCTGAAGCTCTAATTCCTGAGCTCACACTTCTTTTTAAGGCTATCAACCTTACCCACAATGTTTTATAATAAATTGTTAAATATATGATATTACAATACTCAAACATGAGAGCCGACACCCTGCTTATGAGGTATATAAAAAATAGCAATAAAGTCAGACAAGTATGAAATATGTACCTGTGAACGTACTTTAGCACTTCCTGATTCAAAAGTCATTGTTTTCTTTAGACTATCAGCAATACTTTTGAGAACGAAAGTCCTGATGTTGTAGGAACTGGAGTTGCGAAACGAGGAGGGCTTGGTCTCCTCGAGAATGGTGATACAGACCTTGAACTTACTCCAGATGGTGTAAGAACTTGTTTGGGAACTGTTCGTCGCAGATCAACAGCAGTTGACATAACAACATCCTTTAATTGCAACAATGAAGGTGCTTGAGCAGAGCGGACAAGGGAAAATGTTTCAGCTTTCTTTCCTTGCTTGGCAGCTTTAGTATCCAATTGTTTTATCAAATCCATGTTAGAAGGTACAGAAGACTTGTATAATCTTATGTCAGCCTTATCCAACCTGTCCTTGTTCTCACCTGACAAGCGAGGTATAGAGTTCCTTCTGTTATTACCACCAATTTCTGACACCTTATTCAATTTCACATAACAAGGATCACACACTCGATATGGTTTTCCAGGATTAGGAGCTAGTGCTGCTCTTGTTGCTTTTCTTGAACTGCATGAGTGGCAGTGCACAAGTCCACAATTATAGCAATTGTGCCTTTTCCTTGTGGAATCCAAAAGCCTGTCTACAAGAAGAGCACTTGTGACTGCTCAGCAACCAGATACCAATTTGTGAAGACAAATAGCTGCTGTATAGTTTGAACCACAACCAATATATTTCACATGTCTATCCTTTAAAGCTTCAACCAAAGTTGGTGTTTTCCGATCTTCAACATCTCCATGGCCCAACCCCCATTAGCTCCCTTTCCCCATGTATAAACTTCATTCCTGGATGTTAATACTGCTACATGATAAGCACCACAAGCAATTTCTTCAATACAATCTCCAGAGAGCTTGTCTTCTACCAAGCAAGGTAGCTTTCCATCTGAATTGGGATTTCCAAGCTGACCATAAACAGTACTGCCCATTGTAAAAACATGTCCTGATGTCGTCAAGCCAACAGTTAAACTGTGCCCACAAGCAATTTTGTGAAAATTGTAATCAATAAGAGCTGGAACACATGTTGGTTTAAGCCGGGCTTCCTTGTCTCCATGTCCAAGACGATTTTTATCTCCATCACCCCAAGTAAACAATTTACCTGATGAAATACTTGCACTAGATTGTGTTGCAATAACCTCCACAACGGCAGCTGTATGCCACACCCCACATGCAACAGAAATTGTCCTCAACCCTGATAGGGATTCTACTTCTCTCGGATATGCAACATTTTCTCTGTCTCCATGGCCTAAGACACCAAATGTGCCATCGCCAAATGTGAAGAGTTTCCCTGTTGATGTTACCAGGGCCGTATGCCATGGACCACAAGTTACAGAAGCAACTTGGAGTCCCTCAAGAGGACCAGAAATTCTCTTTGGTATCCAATGGCTGACATCAGTGCCATGACCAAGAAGCCCAGCATTATGTGTACCATCTCCCCACGTATAAAGTTCCCCAGCCATTGTAACAGCACAAGTGTGAAATTGTCCACATGCCGCAAAATCAACACTAGTAGCTGCCAGCGATTCAACTAGACGAGGTTGAACAACATCCTTCCCAGCACCATGCCCAAGTCGTCCTCCAGATTCTTCCCCCCATGTAAACACTTCACCTTGTCTCGTGACCAGGGCTGCATGCCTGACCCACAGGCTATATGATGTACATCCAAAACAACATTGGACTCTAATGGCCTAGGCACAAGCACATCTGACCTCGGGCTCAAATAATTTGTATTTTTATCAGCCCCAACCTTGACAACGCTATCACAAATATCCTCACCCCATACTACATCGCCTAGAGCTTCACAGTCATCCGGTGCAGAACCATGACTTGAAGTGCTGGGAGCACTTGAAACACTAACTCGAAATGCATCTGAACCAGATCCTTTTACTTGCATATTTATCTGGTCTGATGCAGCATGTGACCTCTCAGAAACCGGAGAATTTTCAGGTGGAAATCTCTTTGGCGAGATATTTGGTTTGAAACTGACAGAGATCTCTGGAGAGCCACTATCTCGTGGACCACTAACAGAACTATCACTAGGGCTATTTGATGTCAAGTCCTTGCCATCCTGAAATTAATTTACCCAAAGACTTGATAAGCAGCAGCAGTTCAACAGGTACACTTTATACATACTAAATGTAAGAGAAACTTTCATAAATCCAAATATTCATGTATGTACGTGTGTGCCAGTGATGACTCATTTCTGCATATTCTACATAATACAGTATAAACTAAACCATAAAGAAAGTTGGATGACTCATTAGTCATTAATGTAATAAGAGAACTAGACTTTAAGAAATAAATAAAAAACGAAATCGAAAAATTACAAAGGAAAAGAACTATATATACACAATAAGTTCACCCAGGCAGAAATTTTATATAAAAACTATTCTGAGGCATCATGTTTCAGCAATTCAACTTCAGCTTAAAAGCTTATAATGCACATGATAATGCATATATAACGCAAGTCACTGCAAGACACAATATAAATTTAAAAAGGAAAAGGTTTCTAAGTAGGCATACTTACATCAAGGTAGAGGCCTCCATCACTCCATCCATCAATTTTGGAACGCCCACCTCTACCAGAGGATTATGTTGAGGCCTGCAATCCACACTTCTGCCTCAACTTTGTCCTTGCAAATCTTGAAGGCAATAATAACAGATTGTCATTAATAATATTATTATAAAAATAAGAATTAGAAACAATGTAATTACAGATAGAATTTAAACTTACACCACTAACCAGATCAAGAGATCGCTTTCCGTTATTATAGATAAGGGAAAAAAGATAAATAGTCCTTTTCAGGACGCAGATATCGTTGAAAGACGGCCTGTAGTAAATATGAGGACCATATGAAATTAGAATAAATACAGCTACAAGACTTCAACCTTACAGTAAATATATCAAAGTAATATCAAATCTCTTACAGTTCTTTGTCCAGGAACGATTCTTGAGACGGAAACTAACTTCAAACTTCTTTCACCACTACTTGAAATCCAGATCAAAGATGATTCGTCCTGCAGTTATTAAATGAAGCAATAAGTAGAAAATGGAAGGCATTTAACAGCATAAAGATTTGTGGAATCAATTATAATAGATACAACCATAAGACAGAATCATAGATAGCCAACAAAAAGCAGTCTCATTAGCAGTATTTTCCATCGCATATGTCAAAAGACATAGCAGCATACATATCCAGCAACTGTATTTTCCATGGCAAACTATGCCAAAAGACAAGCATACATATCCAGCAACTTAGCTGCACAACTAATGTCAACTGACATTAAACATGATCAAGTCCTTCTTACTGTGCAAAATTAGTCTATCAAAACTCCATCAATCAATTACTGATATCTTTCCTTCGAAGTATAGACCATATTTTCCCCTGACAGACCTGAAACCACACTACAATTAAATTCCCAAAAATCTAATCATTGCCCTAGACTGTGGGAACTGCCTACTGTACCCTCTCAGTTCCAATCTTCTAAAAAATAACCTTAATGTATTTTTTCTTCAAATTTTGTGTAACATTGCAACATAAAACTTGATTTATAAAAGATATATTGCACAATTCTGTAGAAATTTCCATCAAACCTGCTACACTTCTGATTAATCAATGAAAACTTATTTCACTTCATTTTATAAGTGAATTACATGGTGTTTACTTCTGTGTCCATGCAGGAATGTGGAATAAAATTTTTATT